>JAMKCH010032873.1:0-16496 GCA_023653785.1 Ophioderma brevispina
AGTTCTGTAGGTACCGCATTCAATACATTCATAACATGCATTGGACTAATTCCAGTTCATAACAGGTGTTTTACTGTGCTACCTTACGCAAACGGAAAAAGATACTAAACAAAAGTAATACTAATAAAAAACAGCTATAAATATACTACGTGTAGACATTATGCATGCAATAAGGCCCCTCTACTTCAGCCAGGTCTCCAAAAGCATTAGCTGCGAAAGGTGTATACCTAAAATCAAACACCACGCCATTCCTTTTATATGGGTCCTTTTGCAATCGCACATAACAAAGTTGATAAACATTCATGCTTCCCAATCCCTCATTTGTCATGTCAAAGCTTTTGCTCAGTGTTAATAATTAAGATGACACAGCTAAGGGTGTCTGCATTGGGAACGAAAATGTACCTTTAGATGATCTAGAAGCCTAAAATTGTAGGGTGGGAACCTCAGTTCGTATTAAAATGAATTAAAGAGCATATGAGAAATTCCTGACCGCGTATGTTTCGAAATTCTCGATCACCAAAATTGGTGGTTGGTTATAGAGAAATTATTCTAACCACCTCGTTATTTTATAGATTAGAGTTTTAAAAATCCAGGAATTTTAAATGGTTAGTTAACTTCCCAAAGTAATATTTCTTGCCATGAATAACGAACCTCAATTGATCCCAGCAAAAACGTTTCACATCAAACACTTCCTATTAGCTAAAGCTTCAGACTTTGCAATGGGAAAAATTTTAACAGCTACATTTTAAAATGTTGTTCTAAAAAACAAGACTCATGATGTAAATGTGCTATTTTTAAAATCCATGACTCATACGACAGTGAGGGGGCTGATCCTCCTGGAGTTGTGTGATAGGCGAGAAGAAGCACTTGAGAAAGGAAATGCAGGCAGAGTTTCAACATCACGCTCCAAGTAGTAGTGAACCAGTTACTCCAAGTTGAGAGAGATCTCATAATAGTGACAGGACCGTAATTGCGGTTAGTAGGTAACACTGTATTCATAGTGGACCATATTGTTTTCGTAGTTCAGCTCCAACAGGGTCGTCCGAATGTGTGCAGTCTTCGTTTTGTATTTCGTGGCCCTCATGAGTTACCAACGGAAAAAACCAGCTTAAGCACTTTTGGACTTTATATTAATCGACTCCCGCGCTTCGGGATGGGAAGTCATAAGGAGTTGTTTTTTCAGTGAGGACAAGTCGTCCGTGGACACATCCCACTATTGGAAATTGAAGTTTTACGCCGGAATATTCGCCAGGACCCTTTGCAAGTTCGGCATCTTTGTAGTAATCTTGCTGCAAGCCCGCGTCGCGGTACATTACACCAGGTTGTGTAAGTTTTAGTAGATTAATAAATAACTAGAGATTTACAAGAAATGGCCAAATTTGATACATTTTTATATCGATTAACTTTTTAATGTGAATGGATTTGAACACACGATCAAAATAAACTATTTGTGATTGAATTTAAGAACGGTTGCCCAGTGTGTTGTTGGTTGTACATAGTTGGGCCTGACGGTGGGGAAGTTTTGGCCTTGGTCACGGTGACCGTTAAAAACATCACACAAGTTTTAAGATTGAATTAGTTTTGCAATTGAATGTTTTTTTTATGTTAGGTTAACATTGCAAGTTAACTTTACATAATTAAAATGACCTTATTTCACCCAAATGTCCTTTGACCCGAGATACCTTCACATGTTAGCCATAGATTTCAACATTGCAATCAGGAGGCTTTAAACATGGTGGTTAAATTACAGCTTAACATTTTTCAGGGACTAACAATTGCAATCATATACCACGACATATACAAAACCATAAACACATTTTACTCCATACATACCTTTATCTCAAGGGTTTTGTGTTTGGATAATAAAAACGCATCTTTGAGTAACTGGTGGTTATGTTTGAAAATGGCCAACAAAGAGAAAGTGAGAGGAAACCTATCTATTTTACTTAAAGGACGATACTCATTTGGCAACAAAATCTTGATTTTGATATACTACACATAATTATCTTACAATCTCAGTCAAAAAGAAACACATACAGAATTAGTTGCTAAATTTCGTATTTAACCAAAATATTTAGTCAATCGGTCATCTAAGATTTCCTTGTGAAGTGGGGCTACCTAGAAGCAGATCAGGGCACTACCCCTGGTCTGCCCACTGTTGTAGAAAACAATGCGCAGGACAAGGGGGACTTTGTGGAATTCAATGAAGCAGCAGACATTGTTACCATCGGCTCTAGATCATAAACACAACACAAAACGTAAGTCCCCCTTAAAACAACCGCTCATAACTTCATGTAGGAGTTGTCAAATCATTGGTTAATGTTAATAATAGTCTATGTTGTAGTTAACTTATGTGTGACATTACGACATCGTACTTCACGGCTGATGAGGTAAAGAGACATGAGGAGATTTCCAGAAAAGAACCGCCACCATTTTTTTCGAACCGGGTTTTTATTTCATATTTGAATGCTTTCCAATGTATTAGACCACACCTGACGTGACTAAGCCGAATACCCGTCTTTATGTAATAAGATGATGATTTAGTACTTTCGTCGGTGCACGACAGAAACTCAAAGCACGGTTTCCTATGGGGACAATTAACGATAGTCAGGCAAGTTCAAAACAAGGTTGCGGTTTTCTTTCGTGCTGTTTTGTCCAATAAACCTTCAAACGTTCCGGTAGGTGGTCTATCCGATCAAGTGCATGTAGAGAAATTGTATCCTAACAAATTCTCCTCCTGTCACTTTAAGTCAAAACAAAAAAGAGGCTTTTCAAACTCGCTAATATATTCCTGTGTTCCGGTCCACATGTTGGACGTATATAATGATGCTGCCATGGCATGCCCGTCTGTCTTCATTGACGGCAACGCCAGTCCACACAGAGGAAAGGAGGCAGGCATTCTTTGGTCTGGGAGGACATCCAATCGAGCATTGTTTGGGACCATCTACGTGTCTGTGCAACCCTGCATGCGAGAGTACACTGAATGACTTATCACGTTTTTTTACAGGAGGAATGAGATGCTATCCCTCGCAGCGTCACCAGACTCATCAATTTGGTAAGGTTTGGGGATACACACTGACGGAACGTAATCCAAATTTATTAAAGCTTTTTGTTAATCACTCAAGTAATGTATAATTTGTGAATTTTGAAAGCCCACTCTTTTTGTTTTTATTCTGTGCTCAGTCAGCCGTTAAGTAACGGATGCCTCTAATTTTCCACAACCTTTACTATCTAGAAATATTATTACCTGCATGACCTTGAAATGACTTCTACCTAAGAACTTTTGAGCGGTTTGGTTTAGAGGGGGACTTACTTTTTGTGTTGTGTTCTCTTTGAAACAACTGTGTTTGGACACGTTGAGAGGAAGATTCAAATAATGTCAATATTCATGGTGGCCTTTAATAAACTACGTCTGGCTACTACAAATCCTGAGATGTAAATACCTTTAAGTTGGGGGGGGGGATTCGGATGTGCATAACATTTGGGTTCTTTTCAAAGTCGTCTCCCACACCCACACACCATAAACTAGTTCGGGTCTACATGCATCATTGTTGTTATTTCTTTTTCTAGGGTTTTGTTTCCGGTTAATTTCTGCCGCTTAACATGTTTGCGGGCTTTAAAAAAATGATGAAGCTAAGGATGAAGTGTATTTTCTGACCAAAAGGGTTGAGAACAGCATTGCTCATCGTGTGTAAGCTTTGTAATATAGTACGGTTGCGGTGGGCTGTATTTTGAATCGAATCATACTGTGCGATAATAAGTAAAAAGTGCTCGATCCCACATAAAAGTAACGGCAAACATAAGAAAGAAACTAACAATGACTAATGGAAAAAGCTGCAAATTTTGAAAATTTTCTCACAACTGCAGCAATACCCTCCTCTTTAATGCCGTGGCTGAGCCATCACCAACGGCCCAACCTCATTAGGTGATAACTACGCTTGTCTTGGCCTGATCGGTGATAACGTTCCCAACCCCATGCTTTTTGCATTAACAGAATAAAACTCAGACTCCACTTCTCACGCCGCCTGAAATGTCCCCAGTACCGGAGCACATATAAGGAGTGCACTGGGAGGATCTTGTATCTGCTTCTTGGATGGCAGGATTACGTTTAACAAAGGAAAACGCTGAAGAGCCCTCCGCGAATGCCAAGCGCATCCTTGATACGCTCGTATTTTTGATACGCCAGAATAATTGTACATTTGTGGACGATCTTGCATGAACATGATGTGGAAGAACATGCCAAAGGCTTGAAAGATCAAACAGTTACGGCCTCTCTTAGTGAGAGTAAGTAATGCTTGAAGTATTGCGGGAGATTAGCTATATTTTGGCACACATACTACTATCATATTCATTGATGTATCTCTAGCTAACTTGACCTAAAGATATGAATATTGATGCTATCATAAGTCATTCAGCACAGGCAGAACAGAATACTCTGCTTGATTCCATCAAGACCTGGGAAGAGCTTTCGGGGTACCTAAACATGTGTTTCAGCAGCAAGAAGTGAAGCAAACAATGCGAGTCTTCAATTGATCATATAATCAGAACAAGTGGGCTCATCGTACAAGTGTAGCATTTGTTCAGCAATATATGTACACTTGAAATACTTGAGTGCAAAGAATCACTTTTAAAACACAGTCTAGTAAGTAGTCCTTTGTTACAGTGATCGTATGATCGTATTGACCACCCTCCTCGTACACCCAAAACAGATCTAGCTTGCATGTGTAGGTAGTTATTGCAGAAGTTCTAGAATCAAGGATTACCAGTTAAGTACAGTAAGGTAAAATCAAGTCTTTGACTACTCACATAATACACCAACATTCACTTACACAAACTACATTATAATGAAAGAGTCAAAAGAATTAAAAGTTTTTGACGTCTTTTCCAACACATAGCCTGCCATAACACATTCATTTTCGATCAAATCTCATAGAAAAGCTTGAGATTCATTAATTTACTAAAAGTGCAATAGCGCTTCGAAAAAAATCTCCGTCTTACCTTTACCATAATTTTTACCAGTCTAATCGGGAAATGTTATCGTCAACTGTAACTTATTTAACGTACAAATGGGTCCACATTCACAGGTTATAACTTTAACAAATCTGGTTTAAAATCATTAGAAGGGCTTTCTAAAGAAAATTAGAGCAGTCGGTCCCCATTAGATATGGCGCCCATATCAAATTCCCACAAGGCCAGTTTTACAGATTCTTGACTTCTAATCTTATGCACATAGCATAGGCAGTGGTTGGGTGGGTACAATTAATGGTACAAATTCTAGTTGTAACCCTATTTTACCTACATGTATTATAATGGTCGAGGTCCATACCTTTGGCAGCAATTTGCACTTGCCCAACAGTCTAAACAATGATGGAATCTAGAACTTTCATTAAACTACTCTTTCGCCTAAGCATTACATATCTCACCAGTGAAATTGGGTTTTTCCAAACGAGTTTTAGATATCGCTTTACAAAAAGAACCCTACTCCTTTTCTGGTAGGAATTTTCTTTTACAACAAGGATCCAAGTCTCCTAACAACCGCTAGTAGGAGTCTTCGAACTATCGTTTAATGTTGAATGGTGTTGTTCCCTCGATACTGCAACTCTTTGCTGTTAAATGACCCCAGCTTTACCGACGTTTCATAGTATCAAAAAAGTGTCATTATAATCAGTTAGAAGTAAGGTGAATAGACCTTGAAATTAGCGACTTACAGAGCCAATTAATTCTCCCTACATTAAGCGATTATCAATGACGATTAACAACGTACAGGTCACGTTCGAACTTCTATGTCAGATAGCGCTCACCCCTAATTGCTACCTTTTGCCTAATTGATCAGGTCATCCTCCCCATGCCCTAGCTGAATGTGTAGCATCACAGCTGCTATGCCGATACCACATTTGCGTCTCTCTTGCAGGATTTGCTCCTAGAGGATTCCTTCTCGCTCTCTTCGAACAACGATGATCTTGCCTAACATCAAACCCGAACTGACTTCAATCCAAAACCCATTGTTTTTAGTTTATCTTGCCAGGACACTCGTAGTACTCTTATGTAATCCACGTTTCATATGCGTCCACCCTCTTCTTGTCATTCTTTTTCATAAAGGCCATTCACAGGACACACAAGCTAGAAGCATCTCTTCCTTCAACACGATATAATCAATTGGATTTCTTACCGCCAACACCTGGCTCATTCAAGTACAATTCTTTGTGGTCTAATTGCTGGATGAAATAAAAGTGGTTTCTCTGGACTAAATTTCTCTTTCTTTGTCCGAAGTTCGCTATCTGCCGCTCCGTCCCCCATCAATAAGCAGATTTTTTGTGGGGCGAAGCATCCATTGATGGCTAGCTCTCCATCCCTTAATCTTTGGAATCTTCCGGTAGATACAGACACGTTCCTATTTTCATTTAGTTTGTTTTCTTTGACTGCATGGGTATCTCCCTGGACTATGTCCTTTTCAATGTTAAGACTAACGCCTCCTTGCTTCCTCCAATTTTCTTTTCCCGAAAATACCACCTATATTTCTCATTTGGTAAGTTTTGGGAAAGTTTCGAAAATTCCCGTATCATAAAGTCGTTTCCTTTCAACTTGGTATAGGTACAGATAGCCTAGGCCCAGGGTATGGTGAAATCCATCATGTTTGATATTTCGAGGGTTACAAAGAGAAGGATCACTCCTTTTCGCATCTTTTGCAGATTTTTGCCCCCACAATAATCTGTAACCCCCACATATCCCTTAATACCATGTGTATATAAGCACTACGCACTCTACAACATCCAATCAGACCAACCTACGGCCGTAACTCTCACTGGTTTCTCACACCGTCGGATTTTATCTTCAAAATTTTAAATTTCAACACACAAATACACAACCAAAAAAGAACACACCCGTCGGAGTTGATTTCTACGGCATCCACCTGTTTAAACCGGTCTGTACCTTTGTGGCGTTAATATCAATGATATTCATGTAATCGACCCATTTGTTGATTCAAATGACGAACACACCCAAATTTTACATTCCTGAAGTCTTTTAACCTCTTACTAATGCTCAATCTCTATATGGTATGTTATTTTTGTAATAAAATATCTATATTATTCCAGGTTGCCCAGACCATCATTTGAGAGGAATGGACATTTCCACATTTTCATTGAAAATGGTCCTGTGCCTAACCGTAATGGTAATACACATAGCTGGACTTTAATTATATTGATACGAGAAGTCTATATAGTTTGTTTTTTTCCTCCTCGTTTCTCCACTACTGAAGGGAGGCCTCCTCGTCGTTTTCCATTTGAGTCCTTGTCCTGAGCCGTTCTTTCCCATGTAACACTGCCGTAATCTCTGATTTCATCCATCTCTCTCCTGCCTGGCCTGCATCTTCCTCTGGTATGTGCTCTAGGGGTCCAGTCCATTACTTTTTGGTCCACCTGTCATCCCCCCTTATGCTAGATGGCCAGCCCACCTCATGTCCTTTTGTTTTTATTTCCTGATTTATATCACCGCACTTCTGTTCTTTTCCTTAATTCTTGTTAGTGGCTTTTTGGGTCCCTCTGTAACACCGATCAAGATTCTTTCCATAGCTCTCTCAGTAACTCTAAGCTGTCCTTTCCAGCCTGTTGGTTGTTCGTCGAGTTTGGTCTCTGCCCCAGCTGAAGCACTGGAATAATGCCGCTGTTTTAAAACCTGCTTTTAAGTGTAAGGTAGCTCCCTTAGTCCCGACAAATGAGTTTGTAGCTTGCAAAAGTTTCGCCCACCAGCTAATCCTTCTGTTTACGTCCTGCTGTTTTCATTTCCATTGAATCTTTTTAACCCAAATATATAAATAGAATTCCCCCCTTTCTAAACACCTAAACCTCTTACTCCCTTGAACTGTGATAGCGTGGTCTTCGCGTCTAACTGCTAATCATTACCTTTGTTTTCTTGGTATTTCATTTGAGTCCTGCCTTTTTTGCTTTCATTTCACTTAGTTCACAAATATCGTCTGCAGTTCCTTATGCTTATCGACTGAGAGTAGGGTGTCATCTCTCATGCTGCAAACCTGAGGATGTGCACGGTGTTCCCCCATCGACAACAATTCCCATTGAATTGCCAATCCAGGTTTCTGAAGACATGATCCATGCCTTGCCGTTTGAAGATTTTCAAGGAGATTGGGTCCGTTGTCTTACACTTTAGGATCGGAAGTCATCAGTTAGTGGTGCTCTCCAAGTGTTTCTCGGGCAACTGGGTCATTGAGATGGCCTTGATTAAGCGGATGCATTCCCTCACTGATCTGAATTTCTAATTTCATTAATAATACTGGTGATAGAGTTGTCAAATGCCTTCTCATAGTCCACAAACCGAGACAGATGTCAAATCGGTTATTCATAGCTTTCTCGATGATCTGGCTTAAGGTTGAGGATGATCTGATGTTCTAAAGCCCGAACGAAATCCTGCTTCTTCACATGGCTGATTTCCATCCAGCTGCCTCTCTGCTCTGCCCTTCAAGGATTACTTTATAGAATGTGAAGGCAACAGGCCGGGTTAGGTTTTATAGTTTTTTTATGTCTTCATATCCTATCCCCTTTTTTTTTAACAACGTCCTTTTGTCCTTCATTCCCTGGGCAAGGTCTTCCGTCACCCGTACTTGCTCTAATTGCATAATTTTGTTGAACAATTTGTAAGGATTGATATGGTAATCTTCTTTCTCCTCCCATCTTTAATATCCGAAGTAAATCGTCCTCTCCCGGTGCCTTCCCTTTTTTCGATTTTTCTATAGCTTTGCTCAACTTCCTCTCTTAAAATAGTGTGTACTTCTTTGGCTTGTCTTGCTCCAGTCTTCATTCTTCCTCCAGTCCTGGTTGATCTGTGCTGTAAAGGTTTTCTCTGCAAAAATTCCTCAATCGTTGTCTTGTTATGTTTACTTGGTAACTTCAGGACCCTTTTCGGTGCCACAGAGACATAAGCTTTCTCCGCACTCTAGGCTTCCTGTTAATGGTTTTTGGTCCTTTATGATATACCAGTACTTTTCCTAACCACACGAGTTCTGGCATTCTTTCCCCCTCCTCTCTTCTTACGAATTGTTTTATTCAGTTAATGTCTATAAATCCGGTTACGTCCTTGATTTTGTCTTGAGAGGTTTGAGAGTTCCTTTTCTCTTCCCTCTATAATTAGATCGCTTCGCTTTCCTTATCTGGGTTGTTTCCCCTTGTATCTTGTGACCTTTGCTAGTTTCTCTGCTTCTTCTTATAAACTTTTGTGGTTATATGTTCCCGGGATATGTTCATATAGTGTGTCTAGTGGTTCGTCCTCCACTAGATCGTCTAGTGCTACAAACCTATTGTGCAGTTCGTGTTGAAACTGTTGCTGCTTCTTGAAAAGTAATTCAAGATCCATGAGTCTTTTCCTAGTCTTTTGAACCCTTCTAATCATTTCCATCGTCTTGTTGATTGTTACTTTAGCTCTGAGAAATCGGCGATCACTGCCTGTGCCAACTGTTGGTAATGTTGCCACATCCCTCAAAATTCTGCGTTGGTCACAAATTATGTAGTCGATCATTTTGTGAGTTGATGCATTTGGGCTTTCCATGTCCAGTTTTTATTTGTTTTTTGAAGAATGTATTGCCAATTACAAGGTTGTTGTCTGAAACAAATTCCAGCCGTCTTTCTCCCCTCTCATTTCTATCTCCTATACCATATGGGTCGATACCACTCTCCTCCTCGTCCTTCCTCAGTCCCACCTTTGCATTAAAATCACCCATGAGTATTGTGAATGTTGTGGTCACTGTTGCCAGTATGTTGTCAATTTTACAGTAGAATTATCAACTACTTCCTTATTACTTTACTTCCCATTTTATGTTATCACTTTTCTTCCATAGAGCACAAGTCGTCTTCCGCTTTCAAGGTTCCTTACATTATATGTACAGATGAGAAGTTGTGTTTGGTTCCTGCCGGTTCTTCCATCTGGTCCAGATCCTCCTTGCGGCTTTAGACTCAATCTTCATCTTTTCCTGACACCAGAAGAATCACAGTCTCTGTTTCCTAGTTCCTCCTATTGAGCTGGGCCCATTTTGTCCATGGGCATTACGGCCTCTCTTAAATCTTGTATCCATAATCGATGAAGGTTGTACGCCTACTCTACTACACTGGTAAGGTGGATTGATAGAGGCTGGATCAACTCCTTGGACTCCTGACCGATCTAATGGAGCTCTTGTTTTTAATTCTAACTAAATGTCCAGCACCCCTTCCTCATCCTAGCATGGTTGCCACGGATGGGTAACCCGGTGTGAAGCAGCTATTAGTCCGGCAGGAGCCATAGTCGGGGCTCCTAGACGATTAAGGAATAAAGCGTGAAACTAATTTGTGTGAAGAGTCAACTGAATCAATTGCCCTATGGTTCACCATTGTCCCCGGACAATGAGTACGCCGGACGATAAGTACTTCTACCCGGGTTAGTCCCCGGGACTCGACCGTGTAACAGGCATCACTGGATTACACAATGGTCTCGTTGACTAGTTCTTGACTATTCTTGACCTGACCGTTAAGAGAAAGTTTCTTAATGTGTAGTTAGATGTATAAAACAACTAAAAGTTCAAACAAAGAATCAATTTAAATCCCTTGGGAAAATAATAATGGTGGGACACCACCATATAATCTCTTGTGCACCTTTAAATCGTCTTCTGGACCCCCTGATTAACACCGATGTAGTACCATTTTGAATGGAGATGAAAGCTTGTCATTTATGCTCAATTTCGTCCTGATATTTGTAGCCCTCAAATCCATTTCATTCCCTAGATATAACAAGAATCCGTCTGTTTAATGGTTAACCATCAATATTAGCACAATTTTAAATAGGGCTTTGCATAGCATTAATTGGCGTCACCATCAAAACCGCAGCACCCCTTACATTTCTTACTTCGTTATTCTTTATAACAACCTGTTGCCCCGTTTTTTTGCTGGCACCAAATCTACTTCCAATAAATTCGCGTTTACCTTTGGTAACAATATGTTTATTTTACAGATAATACTTTGTCTGGAGATGCCCAGCAATGTCCATCACCAACAGGATCATCTTCAAAACATGGCAACTTGGTAGTAGGCAGCAACCTAATAATGAAACAGATAGCCACGCTGATCTTCACATATATAGAACGTCCTTTCCCAGAATCATGGCTGTGTTCCAGTTTAAAAATATCGAGAAAGGGAAGCACAGAATCTTTTGAAAGGCACTTGGCAACCACATAAAAATTTAAACTATAACTACTAAACCAAAGCCAGCAAATGTGGGTTGTTATAAACGAAATTTTTTTTACCATGCGGTGAAACTGTACAATGCCCATATACGAGTTCGATGGTGATCGCGCCACCCGATGCAATTCGATGAGTTACCAAATTCATGCGATGATGCAGTAAGTCTCACTCTGTCGTAGTTGACCAAGGATGACGTATATAACCTAAACAGCGCCACTACGACCAGCGTCCGTGAATCACACTGACTTCGGCAATAATGTCTCCACTTTCGAATGGGTGGTGACAAACATGAGAAAAACCGAAACAGGGAGTTTATTATCAAGGCAAGTTTTAAAAGAATTCGGTTTTGTTTTTTATTATTTAAAAAGAAACAACTTAAAAAAAAAAAAAAAAAAAAAAAAAAAAAAAAAAAAAAAAAAAAAAAAAAAAAACAACATCTAACAAATCAAAACTAGGTTTACAAGAGGACACAGAAACAAAGCAAGCAAAAGATGCAGGGGAAGTTAAGAATATAAAATGTGATTGAAAAGGTGGGTAGAAACATCTTGTGCAGATTAAAATAGGAGAAACAATTTAAGGGTGAAAAACGGATGCAAGCCTTACAATGGTATAGAGAACCTAGGAGCGCTATGAAACTTCAAGTGATTAGAACAAAGTGCAAAAACCACAAGAAACTATAATTATGGTTCTAAACACAAAGAACAAAAACAAAGATTACCGCCAAGAAAGGAACTAACATCAAATTATGGGAAGTACCACAGGCGGACACACACTGTTGATAGTATTAATACATTCAAGTCAAATCTAAATTTACACTGTTTAAATCAAGATAAGGAAATATCTTCTGCCACAAAAACAAGTCAACATGCTAGAGGAGAAAATTGAAGGAAGTTAGAAACACAGACACGCCTTGGAGACATCCACCAAACAAGGCAAAAAGTTTATAGAGCACATGAACTTAACTGAGTTTAAAAAAGGAAACAGGAATGCGTCTTATCCAAATGCGTATCAATAGCAACTTTTAGCAAGAGGAAGCACTTATACGTGGACAAGCATTTTCATGATGACTTCGGTGACAACATTTTTTGCAATCGATAGGAATTTGAGGTGAAGAACACATGTCATTGATATGTTATACCATCTAGTGATTTTTAACCCATGCACAGCCGTGGCCTTCATGAGGTATGTGAGGTCATGAGAAGGCAAATGGAAGACTACCTTCCAGATCATTGTGGGAGCAACACAATTAGGCAAGTAGGCTTTGTCACTGCTGATGACGCTGAATAACAAAAATAACAAAAGGACACAATTCAGGCCTCAACCATAATAGTAGCCCTACATCCAGACGGGGGGGTGTGATAGATCCACTTATGGATTGAACTTTGTTGGAGTGGAAGGTTTTCACTAAGGATCCATAATTCGAATAATACTTGACAAACTACTAGAGAACCATGGGCGGTGAATATTCAGCAACTACTGACTTGAGGTCAAACCAATAATGGACAATGCGAACAAGGGTAAAATGAGCAAGCATAGGCTACATCAACAAGATGAATAGTCATGTACGAAGATGTAGAAGATGAGTAAGTATTATGGTGAAAGAACAGCTGCCCTACACCATAAGTAGCTGGTTGTGTAGATGAATACAAAGAGTAGTACGCCTAGACCTTCCTAAAGTGTACTAAACAATGAAAGCGAAGCCTACAAAGTTTAAAAGCCTGGCCACTGAAGAAGATTCATGTGGTCCGTCAGAATGGGAATGAATCGACATCATAATGCACCCTATGGTGCTCATATATGCATAGATGGAAAAGGGATCCTTCATCCAGCAGTGATGAGATCAATGTGTGGAGACCAAGTTGAAGGATTGGAAAAGACGGACAGTGACCAGGTGAACACTACATGGAAGTCGTGATATAGAAAAATATAATACCGCTAGTCTCAATTCTTGGGAGTTCATGACCTCTAGGACTCATTTGCCAACAATTTTGGAAATTCTGACACTCGATACTGAATATGGCTTCTTGACAAGTGCAACAATCCATTATGGGTGAATTATCCATCCCCCTGTACAGGAACAGACAAACAACAAGGTCTGCAACTAAAGGCCCTTTCTTAAAGCATGCTGTTAAGATACCATCCTACGTGAATCAAAAACAATTTGTGCACCGGTTTTGCAGTTACCTTACCTTGATAAAGTCACTGAATCATAGTTGTTGCTAGTTTAATAAAGCAAATTATCTACTTCCATGTTTTGAAAAAATAAATGGAGAAACGATTACAAATGCCAGAATATGACCACAATTTTGTAGCACAGCCCCATTTTCCTCCATCTAATGGGTTTTACAAACACAGTTTAAGCAAGAGTACGTCACGTAGGATAAACGGGAAAAAAAAGCATAGCATTATAAGTAATGATGACCCATGCTATTTTGTTAATTGATCTATGAATAGACATAATCTCCTCATTGATCTTCACAAAGAATTTAATGTGCAACACAAAATCTCAATTAAAACTCTGAGTGTGTAAATGAACAAGGGTTTCAACACTACTGTAACCCAGGTATAGATACAAGTTATGCCATTTATAGGGACTAAACTCTTTGCAAATCTCCTAAACAATGGAAGATCTTGTTTTCTTGCTGTTTTGGTGTTGGATTCGTCCTATCAGTTTGGCACATTTGTATATAAATTCATTGATTAATCCGTAGTTGAAATAATCAGAAAGTTAGCAGTAAGTTGACAAAGGCATCATGATATTGATTTTGTCCATTCTGCACCAAAACACAATTTTAATGTGTGACATCCCCATAGGAATGGCGAAAAGGGGTTGCTTTAAATTGGTAATATCTGGCTTATTATTTACACGATTCTTTTTATTTTTTCAACATTTGGAAGTATCTTGATGTGTTTTATAAATATTAAAAACAACAAAACAATCTAAGATATACTGATTGCATGAAGGTCAAGATCATCTTTAATCCTTGGCACATTTTTTTTTTTGATTCACGTAGTATTTTAAAATATACAGTGGACCCAGAAACCAAACCTGTAACGGACCTGGTTCAGACAGGGAGAAATGGAGCACTGGAATGGGGTGAGAGAGCTGTCAAGAGAGCTGCAATGAAGTTAGTCTAGGAACTTTACCACAAAGTCTGGAAAACGCATTGGACCAGTTGAACAAGAAATAACACGGAATGCCGCTGTCTACACTAAGTGCCAGAAAATATATGTTGGAGTTCCTGTACTGTACGGCCCAAAAAGGTAGATGGCTATGTGTTGGGAGACGGCAATGTGAAATGGACATTGTCAGGTGGAATAAAGTAATCATGCTCACCAGAAATACTAAAATTCTACCTAAGACATGGTTTCAGATCGACCTAGGTTTTAGTGCCAAAAGTGTAAAAAATGTGAAGGTGCTATAAACACTTAAACAAAACATGTTTCTAGGTTAAATTTGGTGTAGAATCCAAAGTGAAGTCAATAAATGCAAAATAGTGGATGCGTTCCGAGATATCGATTTTGGGGGGTATTGCGCATAGAAACCTATGGTATTTGCTGAAAATTGCATCTTGCTTTAAACAAAAAATTACGCGAAATTTTGGGTTTGACAAAAATGTAATACTATATTCTGGTGGGATGTGTTTTGGGCATAATCGATTAAATTTAAAGAAATAGCTCTTTAGTTTTCTCGTACTTCCAATTTTTTTGAACAGCAGTGTTTTTTCGCGCAAATTTGAAAAACCAAGGGTAGGAGAAACATGTTGTATTTTTAGCAATTATTTCCTATACCTGAAAGAACCAATAGGGTATCAATTGAAGCTCATTAAATTCTGACATAACTGGACCAGGAATCATCACTGTAGACCCTTCCTTTCCAGAGATGTGATTGTCAAAGCAAAATTTTGTTCGAAAGTGCTAAATTTTGAATGTTGTTTGTAAACGGGACATGTCAAATGTGAATGGTTCTGGTGTGAAAATTATGAAATAATTTATTAAAACTAATTACTTAATCCATAGTTAGACCTTTAACTGATATATTAACATTATAAAGGCTCATATAATGTATAATGTAGACTCTGCAAGTATTCAAATCTGATAGGTCAAAATTTTGTCACCCGAAAAGTGCGATTTTCGGACAAAATCGGCCAAAATCAATATTTTTGTGCAAAACGGTTGGATGATACAGGGTTTAAGATGACAAAATTCATAAATCTACAAACAAATGTTACCCATAGAAAGGACATCTTAAAAATTAAACATGTTATTTTTGCTCTGATATGATTTTTTTTCGCACTTTGGCACTAACACCTCAGTCAATTCTGACCCAGTCCTAAACAGTCTATACAGCATACAACTTCCTACACCAGCCAATCTAAAGACATGACAGAACATCCCCCCCCCCCCCCCCCTGTACGCTTGGAATGTGTGTCGTGTGTGGATAACAAATGTACTGTGCATATATTCAAATGTTGCCCGTTACTCATACGATAGGAGAAATAACTGAAGGACATGACACAATCCTTCGTGAGAATGTCCAACAGCTATTGCCAGTATCTTGAGCAAGCAACACAATCAAAAAAGAGGATGACAAAGCCAACATCAAAACTGGCATGCCTTCAAGTCAGACAAGGGCATCATTATGGCAATGTGCACCTGGGTAGGAGAAGAGTGAAGACTGGACTGTGGTGTAGGATGAAGACAAACGTCCAATATATTCCAACCAGAAATAGTCACCGCATTACGAGAAAGTGTCACCATCTATTCTCCTGCAAGCGAAAAAAAGTGTTGCCATTAAAAACGACAGAATGGCAGAAGAGAATATGACACAAACAAACACATGCACCAAAGAGTGCAAATATGAAAGATCTATAAAGAACACAAGGATGGGATGGAAATCTGAAATATTCCCAGCAGAAACTAGGCGTCCAGAGGAGTCATCAACAGACTCTGAGAACATGCTTCAAATTCCTTGGGCTGACAAAGAAATCGAGAAGGCTTTGGATCTATTCAAGGAAATCCTACAAGTACATAATACTATGGTTTACAAAAAAAAAAAACAAGAAGTTTGGTAGTTGGTAGTTAGTCGCATGACATACATCCTCCAGTGGAAGACTAACCAGCAGAGCGCCATCACACAAGCTAAGTTCCTGTGGACCAGTCATGCTTGAATGGAGTGCTTTCACTCAAGTATTCAGGCCCCATTTATGTGTTAATCTAAGAACGGTATGTAACGGGGGGATTGAATTGGCACGTTGGTGCTTGCCCTCGCCTCACTGT
>JAMKCH010032874.1:0-60274 GCA_023653785.1 Ophioderma brevispina
TACGTAGTTGCTGACCTCTGCTATGCACGTGCACGTGATAGGGAGCGACCATCGCCAAACTCGGGAAAAGCGTGATTTTTTGGGGAGGTTGCCATATAGGTGCCAACGACATCTAGGTGTCCATTTGTTGTTATTGAACTAAATTTTAAGTTGCTGCTCCAGAGCGAATGATTATTCTTAAAACAACCGACGGGATCTCATAGTAGGTTAGAAGGGCATTCAGGGATGAGGTCAAAGGTCACCAAGGGGTCATTGAGCCATATTTCAGGCGCGGATCCAGGGAGGGGCGCGCGCCTCCCGGTTAATTCGCAAATCGTGCAAAATAGCCAGTTTTTGACAGTTTACAGCCTTTCAGAGCTTTTCAGCCCCCCGGGTAATTTGAAGTTTTCAAATCCTGGATCGCCCACAATCTGCTCAGCAAAAATAGGTTTGTTATACATTCGCAAAAGGTTGCTCAGAATAACACCTCCCCTCTCTTCATCATGCTCATGGTAGCAGTATGTTGGTTGAATGAGCTACAACACCGTCGATGCTCTAGTTTAGGATTATTTCTTGCACAATTCGCCTGAGTAGAGCGAGTTGAATAAGACCGGTTGCCAGGTCAATGGCTCCGCTCTAACTTTGGGGCTCGAGCCACTGATCAAATTGATCACAATACCACACTATGGCCAAATTTAATTCGGAACAGGTGCATGAGCCAAGCGTGAGCCAGTAACCAATGGATACTCACGTGAAGACATCAGCGAATATCAGTCCGCCCAATCCTTTCTCTTACAGTCTTTGAGGCAGAGGTGTGAAGTCACGCGTCTTCTAGGAATATAAAACCGAAGTATACACGGTCAGTATAAGAAAAACGCCACAGGACAGGGATAGAGTAGCTAAACCATGTACAACAGTTGGTGGTTGGTGGAAATTCTGCCAATAACAAACAATATTTTCCAATACACTGGGGTAATGGTGTTGTGCATTGAGTTAATATTGTAGCAATTTATATAGAACAAACTCTGGGCGTATCCTTTAATATATGTTAAAAATTGTGACGCGTAATTGATATTAATTAGTTTGAGTGTAGTATAGATTTGAGAAAACGCATATTTGTGATATCCTTTTTGGCAAGATGTGGTAAAAGTGTTCTTACACACAAAATATTTGACCAATATGACGATATATTGTGGGGGCTGGTGTCTGAACATTTATCGACAGGGTATTGTAGAGATAAGTCGTGTTAATATGTGTTAGCACACCCTGTTAAAAGTATTTTTCAAAAATATTTTTAAAATCACTGCTTTTTATTCCATGACACTTTAACGAGAATCTGTGGGATTTTTTAGTTATAAAATACGCGATTATAGGCGTTAAGTTACGTATAATGATTTAATGTAGTGGTACCTTGAACAAATTGAAGTTAAAACCACGTGGGCTGTAACGGTCGTTTTGAGGAGGCTGGATGTTTGAACATTTCGTACAGGTGTGTCAAAATGGCATCCAATTTTTGAGGTATGCCTGTTTTAATATTTCCGGGTTATTTTTAAATGAATCCTCTTATTTTATCTATACAACCAATCTCTGAGGTTGGTTGATATGAGGGCGGGGAGAGGAGGAGGGAGGGAGGCAGACAGCAGCATGCAGGCAGGCAAAAGGGGGGGTAAGGAGTTAGATTCTAAATGTCAGTAGTAGGTAGGTACATTCAGAAGATATGGCAGTTACAACCCCGGTGCTGCGGTTACGTGGTTTTTTGTGGAGGCTGGATGTTTGACTTGATTATACAGGTATGTATACAAATTCGTTTTAATATTTTCCTCAGTATTTTAAATGAATCCGTATTATTCTATCTAGACAACAATCTCTGAATTTTGGTTTAGATAAAATAACTCGGAGGGTAAGGGAGTTAATATGATTTTAAATGTCTTATTACTTTTTCAGCAAAATCATGGAGTAGTTTACAAACCACGTGTGCAGTAACGGTCGTTTGTTTTTGTGGGGTGGGATGTTGTGAACATTTCGTCAGGTAGTTAAAATAGTTTAATATTTTCCGGTATTATTTATTTGGCAAAACAATTCTGAGATTTGGTTATATGAAAATTACTATGTAGGAAGGAGTTAATAATGATTCTAAATGTCATTAGTGGGTACTTTCGAAAACATGGGCAGTTACAACAGTGCGGAGTACAGTCCCATCGCTTTAATACGTTCAAAATAAAAACATGAGTTTGGGTCATAGGAGAAATTGGGAGTGCCAAATCGTGTACCACGTATTTCATTACGGAATAACCCCAAAACGCGTTTAACTCGTCTTATGACCAAATTCATTCCCATTGAACGTTGGGACCCCGATTGGCAGTCTCTAAACATTGTCATAGGGAACTGAGGGGTGTCCATCACCAGCTATCCCCGGACACTCTCAATAAAATCATTGTTCTTTTGCTTTGGGAGGCTCTGACTGGCGGCTTTGCCTACAGCATTATGCTTTTTCGGGTTGAAAAAGTGCCCAACACGTATTCAGATTGCTCAAATTGGCACACCATGCTCCTTTATTGCTATGGCTGCTAAGCCTATTTTGACTGATGTTGGCCAAATTTTTAGTTTTACGTGCGGTTTGTTTGCAACAATAAATTATCTTTGCATGCACATCGTTAGTTGGTTTTAAATTAGTTCCAGAGTTGAAACAATATACAAAAACATAATACCAAACCGAAAGTGGAAAAATAACTCGACTTCAGTTAATGAGACATCCTGATTAGTTGGTATATGCGTTCTAATGTATACGAATCCGTAGGTACTAAACGCTTTTCTGATATGTTATATATATGAAGGCGGTATTGCAGATCAGATCTAAAACAAAAAATACGAAAACAGCCAAATCGCCCATAAGAAAAAAGTGGGTTCACTACTCAATATTCCTTATTATATGTTGTCATTAATAAGAGGGAAATTAGAATTGGTCCTCCACGTCCACTGCAAAACTTGATGCAGAAAAATTAAACAACCTTTCTAAATCCTATTTTGCACACGTTTCTAAACAATTGAAATTATTGTTTAACATCTAGACACTTATATCTAAACATGTTACAAACTCTAAAAATTATTAGGCATTTGACATTAAGTGTTTAGACATTTGACTCCACGGGTTTAAAGTTTTGACATGTTTAATAATACAAAACACAATTTGACAAAGTTTCTGAAACTTCTTTTGGCGCCAGTGTTGATAATACAAAATTGTGACACCAAAATATGTAACATTGTAAATATCATAAAATTCACACAACTCAGAATCACCCTTAATGCAAAGGCCATAGGTCTGTGTTTCTACATTCCTACATGTCAGCCTTTTGAATCACGTGCACGTAACAAAAAGAATTGACAACGGTCGAATAAAAAAGATAACTTGCAGGTCAGCTACCATAAGTTTATTATTTTAGAATATAGACCTATATTTTATGATACGTTATTAAATTATTTTAAACTATTCCAGCAACGTATGGGCTATCATTTTAAATTAAAAATGGCAGATATAAGGAAATCAAAATGGATGTCAAAATAGAACGTTTGACCCAAAAAAAAATCGACAATTAAACTGTGTTATTTTCACCTGAAAGTGGCCAGCATTTTGGAATTTGTCCGTTTGTTGTTTTAAGAAAATCGGCCATCTATATTTGAATTAACGTTTGTTCATAAATTGTAATCATACACCCACTATTTCAACAAAATCTCACAATACAGTTGGAAACTGAGGTATATAGTCTCAGGTGGAAGTGCTACATAATGTGTAATTAATGCAATGGCAGCCATTTTTATTTTTTTCAGCCATTTTGAGTAAAAAAATGAGATCCCTATAGATTTTCTTGTCGAAGCTCAACAAAAAGGTTAAAGCAGTAAGTAATAACACATTTGGGACCGAGACCCCACTTTAAATTTTTACTATGGATTCTAGTTGCGCCGGATAAGGTTTAGCAACTGGTTTCTTTCCGAGCCGAGTTAGTTAGTTTTGTACCACCGGTGTTGTGATGATGAGTGCGTTTATCTGAAGCATACAAGTATCATACAACGTGCTTGGTGTGCTTTAGGTTGACCACATAAAGGAACCTATTTGCGTTATGTATATTGCGCAAACCAAAACTAATATTCCATAATGGAATTCCATAATGGAATAGTTGTCTCAACACACGTTTAGGAACGAACTAAATCAAAGATACGGCATGTGGGCAAGCCAATAAATACATAGCGTTTATGAGATAAATGACTTCTATAAAAAAAAAAAAAAACTAGTGTGGGAAAAGAGTATTTTGATTTTGTTTGCTTATGGAAGGATATCATCCCAAATTTCCTCTTAATTGAAGTTTTGGGTCCGTTACCAAGAAACAAGAAAAAGTCAAAGTTTGATGTCTAAAAGTTGCGATTATTGGTCAAAGCGTTTCATTTGTTTTAGAGACAGGGTTCATTTAACAAAAAATTTTAAAAAATCATTAATTCATTTGCTTCAAATGGTTTTTTTGTGACTATTGAATACAGAAGAACAAAATATCAGGGCTTTTATCACACCAAAATAATCTATATATTAAACGGTGGTACTTCCGTCTATATGTCTGTTGTCTGGTGTTGACCGAGGTAGCACCGGTCTTGAAAAACTGGGGAGTGGGTTGGGTTGCCCTTGACAAACGAAGACGGGTTTGTTGTTGGTTAGTGGATCAAAGGTAATCGGGGGGTCATTCGAGGTCAAAAGCAGTCAAATGGATCCACGTCTATCTTGCTCGGAGACCGAGGGGTAGGCACGTTCATGCATGTATCATTAATACACAGAAGTCACATAATGATATCAAAGACTTTCATATGATATTGTAAAGAAAATGTATTATTATTTATATCAGGCTTCCGAGTGGTACAAATAAATCTGTTGTATGTATTGTACACTTTGGTAAAACATGCCGGATGCAATACAATATTCTTTGAGATATTGGTACTCGCCTCCGGACATTTTGGACGACATCAATGACAAACTGTCGTTCGGACTGGTAGACTGAAGTGTTTGATCATGTTGATCAAGACTCGCCAGTTGGACTACAATAATGTCAACGCAAGGTTTGGTGTGAGTCAGCCTGTTGCTGATCTTAATATATAGAAAATATTGTACTCGTTTCGACTCGTACAATATTTATCTATAGCTCGTGCAATATATACTTGTATCCAACTCAAAAGCCATTAAAAATACTTATATAAAATTTATCACCAACGGTATTATATGGATAAAATACACATTCTATAACCCACAAAAAGGACGGCTCGGCTTACACGCGTCCATTGCATGTAACGGTTTAATAGGTATTTTGTTGTGGTTTAACAATGTAAAATTAGGGTTATTAAATCAAAACCATCCGGAGTTGGCTTTCTTCAAAAATCATTCCATGTACCCATAACATAAGGTTTTGATTTGGATTGATAAGTCAGGATAAGAGTTAACATGTGTAGAGGCAGAGTGCAAACTATTTATACAGTTATCTATGAGTATGGACTACATTTTTTGAGGAGTGCACTCTTTCAAAATATTGCCCAGTGTCTGTAGAGTGGCGTAAACTGCTCTATGTATATTGTACACGAACCGTATATAGATTTAAGTTTTGTTAAAGTTTTAGATATCTTAAAAACGCTGTAAATTGAACATTTCGTTACGGGCAATGTATAAAGACCGAGTATGAAAGCAAGATAGTTCACCGGGGGAAAGCCTAGTCGGGGCTCCATAGCGATCTTCAATCTCGGACTAAATCGTTGATAGTCCAGCAGAGGAGGAGGAGTGATGAAAAATTCTCTGAAAGTTTTTTTCTCAGCTGATTATATCTCTTTGAAAGGTAATATAATGGAATCCAGGTGGGTGTTAAATGGCCACCCTTGGGCAATGTGAGAATCCAGATTGGCCGCCCCATTTCACTGTAAAAACTCCAAAATTGAAGTTCCAATGGAACAAGGACCCCACAATGCTTTGTTTTTTAAATATTTCATTTTATGGGTTTTTTTTTTTAAAAAAAAAAAAAATGTAAAAATTATAATGTGTCTTGGAAGGGCACGCTTGATTAATTTGCGAAATCCAAGATGGCCGCCATTTTAAAGCAAAAGAAAAAGAAAAAAAACCGAAAATGACCTTTTCAGAGGAGAGATTCAACCAAAATACACCGTTTATCATTTTCTCATCTGATTATATATTCTAATGGTATACTATATAATTAAGATGGAGGTAAAATTGTCACCCTTGGAAAATTAGAAAAAATCCAAAGATGGCTGTCGTGTGCATACAAACATAAAATTATTGTAGTTTGTACAGACGGGGCAAATCAAAATGCATTTTGTGCTGGGACTAACCCGAGAGCGACCACTGATTGTGATGTGTTCGGTGTGGGGCGACGGATGGTTGAGGCAAACCAGCGGCTGTGTCCTTCGCTATTGACCATATGGGTTGGGGGCGTCTAGATGAAAAGCTGTTATGTCTTCCAGAGCCCTTCAAGATGCTTTTGAGGTACAATTTTAGGCGACGCCTGGCACCAAGGGGTTTCTTCGATCATCCCGCAGCCAAGGCCAGGTCCGGGAGAAACACTGGGCACGGTGTGAAAGAAGTCTGATTCTTAGTATGTGGGGGGCTGGGGATGGACACGCCGTACTTCGACCACCGCAGGTGAGCCTCGTCAATGGACCAGGTATGTATTCGGAACCCCCATGCCGGAAGCGACTTGTCCCACAAAGGCCGTCTTTCCCCGTCAGCGAGACTGCCCATCCCAGTGGTTCGATTCCTTAAGAACTGGAGCAATGCGGCAGATCCACGCCGGCAAAACGGTGAACGAACCGTGGGGACGCACGAAAACACGCCCTTCGGCAGATTCATGAGGATGGGGATATTAGAGATCACTGTGCCTGTCTCTGAAGCCATGATTGGAGCGCCCCAATGCGGTACGTAGCACTTGATTGTTGGGACGCTCAAATTCCCTCAAGGAAAATTCCGTAGGAAATCCCCCGATCTGCCCTACAGACGAGACCGCCGCAGATCAATCTCTCGATTGGCGAACATTTTAGACCCGGCAGAGTCGAGAATCTAAGATTCTCTAGTTGCTTCTCTTGCTGAGCAGCGAGGGAGCGCGAGGCGGCTAGCCTGTTAGAAAGTTCCCGGGGGCCCCTGAGTGTATTGGGCGGAAATGCGCCCCGTTGACTGAGCGCGGATTGGGGGACGCTCCGGGATGGACGCGTCAGTGGAGGATTCGTACTCAGCCGCAACTAGATCCCCAACTAGCAGCTCTAGATGCCGTGGGAACCACAGCTAAGCCGGCCACATGGGGCCACCAAAGTAACCAGGCAATTTGTCGGACCCGAGCTACCTTCTCGAGGACTCTCCGTATCATCGCAATGGGAGGGGAGGGGATACATAAGCATGATCCACCATCACATCCTGACCCACGGCTCCGGGATCTTGACTCCGTGAGTAGTACCGCCGGAAGCTGGCGATTCCACGAATAGGTCCACGTGGGGGATGATGCTGCATCTGAAAAAATGCCGGCAAGAGGTGCCATTTCATCCTACTGGATCGACCCCCTTCCTTCGATGGCCATGGCACTGGTGCCCTTCCGGGAGTGGACGTCTGCTAGGACGTTCTTCACCCCTGGTCCATGTGAGCTATCTATTAAGGCAATGTCCCGTTTTGCTGACACACTCTAGGAGCCTGACTACTTAGGATAGTCCGGGCTTAAAAGAGTAGTATCTACCTGGAAGGAAAGTTTATGCTGTGGTTTTCTAGATCAGCATTTTGAGGAATAAAAAAGTTAGGTTAAAAAGGGCGCACCGCAGAATCCCGAACGCATCCTCAATATAGGGGGGGTATTTTCTGGGGGGTCAAAAAATTAAGAAACATCATATAGTATGGTACATATGAAGACTAATAAGATATCCTGACCGGTAGTGTTAGGTTGGTATGACCTTAGAATTAGCCTTATTCAGGTGGTATTTAAGTATAATGTACTTCATGTAGTACTGATACGAGGGTAAAAATAATTGTAGGGGGGTACTAAAGGACCCCCCTTATAGAAATACAGTGGTGAAAATTGCTTTTTAACATATACAAAAATACCACATTCAGGAAGAAGTAAGGAATTTGTTCAATCCAAACCGTTAGTTCGGGTAGAAGGGTTTGGTGGAGTCTAGGTGAGATTGGTGGCAAATGCAGTATTTTGGGGGGGGGTGGCAAACCATGGGGGGGGGGTCAATATGCGGACTTATATTGTGCCTCTATACCAGATGTACGAAAATAGATTCGTGTGGAAGGAAAGTTATCTTCATGTGGTTTTTTCTAGATCAGAATTTTATGAGAAAAGGACATATTTTGTTACGTAAAAAGCCATTCCTGAACGCAACCCCCAAATGGGGGGATTGCGGGGGGGGGGGGCAAAATACTATTATGGTACATATGGCAGACATAAAATATAGACCTAAGTGACACAATAATTTAGCTATTCGGGTATTAAGAATCAAAGGGTGATGCATGTCCTTTATGGGCGAATAATGTGTCAGAGGTCGGAAAATCATGGACGAGCGCAGCCGGTCCATCTATTTTTATTTTTTCCGGCACCGAGGATACATATGAGCCCATATAAATATCCTGCAAACCCTTTATTGCTATTCTCTACCGAAAACAGTGTGTGATAAAGGAGAAAATGCAGTGGCGACCCATTATTGCAGACTAATGGGCAGTAACCTGGACCAATCAGAAGCTGCATTTCAATAATGGGCAGCAGAGGAAAAAGAATAAGTATAATGTACTTGATGTAGTCATTATACAAGGGCACGTAAAGTTGTAGGGGGTCTCTAAATCCCCCCCCCCACCCCAATATTAAGTTCAATACTTCAAAATCTGAAAATAATAAAACCCCCCAGTTAGGAATTCGTAATTTAATTATTCACTCCTGAAACAGTTAGTTTCAGATGATAGTACAGTTCATCTGTGAGGTGGTGACGTGGCAAGAGGGTAAAATACCGTATTTGGGTGGCAACCCGTGGAGGGGGCACTGGCATATAAATTTGTCTTTATGTGGCCTGACGTGGTACGAAAATGCTGAAGGGTGTGTGGGATGTTATAGATAATAAGTGGTCATTGAAGTTTAATGTTATTACTTGTGAGAGAAAAGGCGTCATTGGTTGTAGATGGAGCGACCTTGGGGGGGGGGGTTATTGGGTGGCAGTTTGATGTCAAAATGGGGGGTTCAAGGACAGGCAATCGACTTGATAAGCTAAATTGTCCAGGCTAAAATGAGCTTGGTATCACCTGGAAGGAAAATTTATCTCTGGGTTTTTCAGATCGAATTTTATGAGGAGGGGAATAAGAAGATGTTAGGTAAAAAGCCTGAATCCTGGAACGCCATTCCCCTATATAGGTGGGTGGGTTATTCTGGGGGTCAAAAATAGAAAAAAAAATTACCATATTATGGTATATATCCATGATCACAAACAAGATATACCGACGTGTAGTAGCTTAGCAATTAAGGTATTGAAGTATAATGATATAAGGGTAAATAGGGTAGGTGGTCATTGAAAATTTGCTAAAATGCGATATTTTGGGGTTGCACCCCATGGGGGACTTCAATATGTCGAACTTCTTAAATGTGCCTACTAGATGGTACGAAGAATTGGTCATTGAAGCTGTATGTATATTATGAACAAAGTGGACGTCAATGGTTGTCGATTGAAGGGAAATGGGGATCATTGGAGGTCAGTGATGTCCAAATGGGGGTCGGTCAGGCCAGGCAGTAGAGTTAGATGCAGTAGATATACACCCAAAGATACATGGGAGCGCCCCCACCACCACCACCACCGGAATCAGGATAGCATTACTGAATGGTCACCTCAATTTCATTACAAATTTGGTGCACACATTACCAATTAACTAAACAATTGAAAATTGTCTAGATTTGTGGTTTTTGCACGACCACTGCTTCATGTGACTAACCAAAAAAATGTTCGGGGGGGGGGGGGGGGGTTGAGGTTAAGAAATACTAATAATAACATATGATGGACAAATAAGATCAACCAAACTTTTTAGTAACCTAACGAATCTAGTTTTTACTGCACCCCTCCCCGGAATCTTCCTGTTTTGACATAATGTAAAATCCCAAATGGTGTTCAAACTCGTGGAAGGTATTTTCAGTAAGGGTCTCTTTTCATTAATATGTCAATATTTTTTTTTACTTAAGGTCAAAGCGTTTCTTAATATAATATAATGGACAATTTAGCTTAAAATATCGAATGCTCTCCTTGAGTGCCATTTTGACATCAAATTTAGTTGTGCCACCCATACACCACCATCACTCAATCTGTTAACCAATGACCCCTTTTCTTCACCAATTATCAAATAAAAACTTCTTTGTTTTTATGACACTTTTATCTATGGAAAATCTAAACACCCTGACAGCTATTTGTTAATACCACGTAGGACATATAAGCCAATTTATTTCAAGTGCCCCCCCCCCCTTCAATGTGGGTTGCCACCCAAAATACTGCATTTTATCCCGTTGCCCACCCTACAACTTACTTGCCCTTGTAGAATTACTACATCAAGTAACATTATTATACTTAAAATACCCCGATATGCTAAATTTTTGGTAACTAACGGTTCATTATATTTTTTTATTATCTTGCAAATGTAATATAGTATTTTTGCCTCCCCCCCCCCCGAAAGAAACCCCCATTTGGGGGTGCGTTCAGAATCAGCTTTTCTACTTAACATTTCTGATTCCTCATAAAATTCTGATATAGAAAAAACACTGAGATAAACTTTCCTTCACATGAATAGCTATTTTCGTGGACCATTCTGGTTAGGCAATATAATCGCAATTGCGTGCAATTCTCCCACCTTCCCCTCATGGTTTGCACCCCAAAATACGATTTCACTCACCAGACCCCCACCAGACCTTCTACTATCCCTGAAACTACTGTTCCTGGATTCAACAAAAGTACTACTTCTTATTGTGGATTTTTGTCTAGTGTTAAGACTTTTTCACGTATTATTAATAGGGGGTTCCATTTACTGCTTTGACCCCCCTACAACCGTATGTACCCTGTATCATACAATCAAGATACAGTATACCTCAATACCTGAATAAGATTAATTCTTGGTCATTACATGTCAGGATATCTTAATTTTTCATATGTACCATTATAAGATAGGATTTTTCTTAATTTTTTGACCCCCGGAAATAACCCCCCTATATTGAGGATGCGTTCAGGATTCGGCCTTTGTACCTAAACCAATTCTATTCCTCCATTAAACTTCTGATCTAAAAAAACAAAAACATGAGCTAACGTTCCTTCCAGGGTGATTAAAAACCTAGCTCATTTTTAGCACGGACTAGGAGCTGGCTACTCCTTGCAGAGACTGGAGGGTCCTTGCCACCCCCCCCCCCCCCATGCGTTAATCTGCAGTAGGGAACAATCCCAATGAGGCTGGCCAGAAGTCCCAGAAGACACGAAGACACATTAGCATGGCTTGGACCGACATGTCTCGCCAAGCGTGTCGGGGAACACGCCACGAACGAGGCTTACTCTTTCTGCAGAAGGTCCTCACCTTTGCCAAAAGAAAATCCAGTCTCGCTCCCAGAAAACTGGGGGGCTCTGGGAGGAGTGAGAGGAGTGAGCTGTCCGAAGTTGATGATGAAAACGAGGGACTCTGTTCTCAGGTCTGGAACGCCTCTATCAAAGTGCGGAGCACTGCGCGGCGGGTGCCACCAGTAGCCACTCGTCTAAGTAGACGAAGCTGAACCCCGCTACCACATTGACGATCCTCGTGAAGGACTGTGGAGCGGTCGACAGGCCGGAGGGAGGACCCGGAACTGGAGACACTCACCTCCGCCGTTTGTGTTGCTTACACTTCTGTTATCAGGGATATTTTCAGGGAATGTCATGATGACATTCGTGCATGGGCATTCTTGATGATATCAATGCACCGTACAAAAGCACCTGATACATGCCAGAAGTACGGGCTGCCCACGGTTCTGAGTGGTTGGAACAAGAGCCCCCTTATCCGGCTTGGAGGTGGAGCCTTGAAAGTATATGAGGTAACAGTGTATTATTAACCTGCTGGGAGTGTTACTTCGATCGTTCAAGGTGATGTAATGATGCCGGTCAACATCATCCTTCTGGCATGCTATGGGGCATCTGCATATCAGTCGCTGTCGGAGGCCACGAAGAAATGTAAGGACTCTAAAGTAGCTGAAAGTTCGGCTTCTGACCTAAACTAGTTCTCTTGCCACACCATATGAAGACTTCAGGGAAAATGTAGCCCGTGCACATCTTCAGGTAGCATCTGGAGGATGCTCTGAAATCTGAGCCAGCTGAACTGGTACCAATCGCGCATCGGATGGAAACGAGAAGGCAGTCTTATGTTGCCAGCGCTAGTGCCCAATGAGTGCCCTTAGCTCCTAAGAATTATGCCGTGATTAAGTGCTAATGTGGAGGTAAGGGCACCTTGTGGATCAAAAGTGTGGTGTGGTCGCTGCCAAACTATGACTTGTTTTTTTTTTTTTTTTTTTACATCTTCTGTTCTGCCATGGAGAAGGGAATGTCGATCGAACTGAGGAAAACCAAACAAAGTAAACCAACGCGGAAATAAGAAAACGAAAGAAATGAAGAAACCTATTAATCGACCATAATGTCAAGTATAGGTGTTGCCATTGATCAATTGACAACTAGTAGTACGGTGTAGAAGTAAACCATTGTCCGGCGTACTTATAGGCCGGGAACAATGGTTGAACAATGGAGCCAATTATGATTCGTTGACTCTTTAAAACATTAGTTTTAACGAGTTATTCGTTATCGTCTATGGAAGCCCCCGGACTTGGCTCCCACGGGACTATATCTGCTTTACACCAGTATATAATACTTTTACTCTACAACAATGGTTATTACTAGGGCTTATAGTTTTCGGTGCTTAAAAAACACCCCCTATGATAAGTGTAAGAAATGCTCTTGCATTCATTTATCATGATTGGCGGTAAAGTATTTTACGAAAATCAGCGCCTTTAAAAAAACATTCAGCGCGCCATCTTGAATATCTTTATTTAGCCAAATTTTGTGGACAATTAAATTTAGTATTTTATATTCCAAACATTATGGCAAGGGAATAACAGTCACTGCACATTGTAGGATTGATTTTTGGTTTTTGGCATCTCAATGAAATGTGGCATTGTGTGATTTCCTATCTTCAAAATGGCGGCCCATCTTGGATTTCACTACTTATTCAAGCATGACTCTTAATATATACAATTGCAGTTTAACCGTTTCCTACCCAAAAAATTCCACAATTAGCACAAAACATAATACCTTGCCTTTTTGGGTTGGCCTGTCTGGGTAAAATGCTTTATCTTTTTAGAGTTTTTAACAGCCCAATGGCGGCCATCTTGGATTTCTCAAATTGCCCAAAGGGTTGCAATTTTAACCCACTTTGGTTCATGTATACCCTTTCAGACGATATAATCAGCTGAAAACAATATCTTATCAGAGATTTTGATCGCATGCCAAAATCAGGCTTCCCGCTGCGGACTATACTAAGTTGCGTGAAAGAATACTGATACTGAAACTTATGGAGTCCGGCGGACTATAAAAACGGCATAAGCGACATCAAAAATTCAAGTTATAAAAGTATTTTAGTTTTAAGGTGATAGACCCAAAACATAGTCCCAATGGCATTATCACCAACCATTAAGCACCCTTGCCTTTATACCAGAATTACCAGACCTGCTGAGAAGCCGAGAAAACACAATATTACGTGAGTTGTAACAAAGAGTCGACTAAGAAGAGATCATTGGCGATACCCACAGGTCGTTTACCTTCCGACGCTCGTGCCATCGTTTCGAATGTGCACTCTTGGTTGTAGTTCTCTTGGAACGCAACGGGGATGTCAGAAAAAAAAGTTCTAGTGCTTGTTAGGCAACTTCAGAGGTTCCTGGCTTCGGACCAGGTTTGGTGATTCAATAGTTTTGCGTGGCCACAACCGTTCCCCTCTGAGTTGATGTTTGGCATTTGGTATCAAAGTATCCTTTGGAAGGCTTTCTTTTGATTTTCTGCTAAGCCAGATAGCATAGCTTCCTCTCAAGAGCGTCCTTTGCATGCATGGTCCATATCTTCTTCCTATTTCCCTTTGGATATGCCGAGAGCTGAGAGGACATTTTGCACTAGCCGAAAATACCACTGGTAGACCCCTGGGGGCACGCAACTTTGATTGGGGTTGATATAAGGGGAGTGAAAGTCGTGTCATGTACAATGCGCTTTACATTCATGCTACTTGGTTTTCTTAAAAGAGGATTGAGGAATTTCCAGGAAGAAAGACGAGAAAGCGCCCATTTTTCTCGAAACCCCGTTTGTACATATATGGAATGTTAACATGTTATTAGATCACACCTGAGTGATAAGACGGCAAGACGCCGTCTTTATGTAATAATGGGTGATGATTGACGTAGTTCTGTCGTGCAAGACAGAAGTCAAAGGCATGGTTTTCTATGGGGAATGATACGAAGCAGGCAAGTTCAAAACAGGGTTGCGGTTTTCTTTTGCCACCGTGCTGTCAAATAAAAATTCGAAACGTTCTGGAGTAGTCACAACCCGATCCAGTGAAATTTGAGAGGGAGAAAATTCGATACTTCCTAAAAAAATCTCCTCCTGTCACTTTGAAGGCTGATCAGAGATTTCCCGAAGATGGCACCCTAATTTTTAGCACAATCTGGTTTTTGGTTTGTGTTTTTTACAATACATAATGCTGTCCACATACTAACCACGGTGTTGAAATAGACACTACGCTCAACTCGCGGTCTTTCTTCCTATCAACTCGCGAATTTTGTCATAGATTCGATTCTCGGATCCGGCCTTTTCGTTATCCCCCGCTCCCCCCATGGTGTACTTAGCCCCCACTGTTCACACGCCCCCTCCAATTCCCCTCAACCTTTTGAATTGAGCCCTTTAGGTGACTATCTTTCCTTCGCATTGGGCCTCTTGACTTCATTCCCCCCCCATTATACTTTCTAATTCTGAGTCACAGCCCTTTACCCTCTGGCCCCTCCGCGAAGCCCATAACACACCGATCTCCATCTTTCTTGTTAATAGTGTGTTAACTTACTTCATTTGTGGTTTTCCAATTCCCACTGCGCTGTTGTCATACCGAATCTCTTGGATCGGTGGTCACTTCCGTTTTTTTTCTTTCTGCTACTTGATAATAACGACCATCGGGGACAAAGATTATCGTATGGTCATCTTCTCGGTCTCGTTCACTTTGCTCCAAAGGGAACATAACTAAAACGTGTTCCGCCACAGAGTCTTGACGCAGCCTGTGCCATGTCCCCTATGTCAGCTGTCTGTTTGACAGCCCTTGGTCGATTCCACTTAATGCCCTTCTTCCCGGTTCTCATCGCTATAAAAAATCAATAACATTAAATAAATGGCCAAGCTGAACCCCTTAGCAGATAGTGTAGTGGGGTGGAAGATAGCGTCATCGTATCGAGTCATGTGTGCGCTGCTTGCGGCGAAGTCAAACGCATTTGAATGGAGGGGGAGCGAGCGGGACGGGCTGGAGGTCGAGCATCGAGCTAGCTGGGAGCAGCGGCGAGCGTGCACGATAGCGAGATCGAGCTACGAGCGAGGAGCGAGCGGCGCGAGCGAGAGCGAGTCGAGATGAGAGGAAGCAGCGAGAGCGAGCCCGGAGTAAGCTAGAGCGAGCCTCGGAGCGAGCCGAGCGAGCTAGATCTGGCCGTCGAGCCGTAGCGAAGACGAGCTTGGAGCATCCGGGCTATCGGATCTATCCGTAGCGAGTCCGTAGCTAGCCTGAGCGAGCATGATGCTATCCTTAGCAGAATTGAGCTATCCTTATTCTATGCCGTATCGAGCCTTATCATCTGATCAGCGTATCGATCCCGATCTATCCTTATCTATCCGTTATAATCTTATCTAATCGTATCTTATTCTTAGCTTATCTTATTCTTAAGCTTTCTAACGGCCGCAGCCGAGATGATGTTGGTCACCATGTAGCGCCAATGTCCCCTGTTTGTCATTAACTTGGGGGGTGTCAGATGGATCCTGTGGATGTCTCGAGCCAATCACATCAATGTAGTTAAAGGTGGACGCGAACCTTGTTTTGGACTGGTAACTTCAAACATTGAGTCTGAGGATATTGATCACACGCCACACACGCGACAGTGACCGGCCATCGTGCACGGCGTTGCCGCAACAGAAGCATGAAATTGGGGCTATATCTCTATCTGTGCTTTGTTTGTGCTCACGCAGGATAGCTTTGTTACTCGCATAAGAAGTTGGTGTAATACCGGTGCACATCCAGTCCCGAGAGGCAGCCTCGGCGCCTGCGTATTGAGGCGCAGAAGGACGATCTTTTTGCAATGTGGCCATGGTCTCAGAGATCACATTAAAATAGCCTAGGGATGCTCTTTACACAGGCTCTAACGAATTTCAGCTTCGGTATGAGAATTATGGGAGATACAACGATTGACCTAAGTGGTGTGGTTTATTTTTGCATGCATTCTAAGTTGTCGCTTGTGCGAGAGCGGACGAGAGCTGAAGGACGCCACGCCGGCAGGACCAGCGGAATGACCTGAAGAGAGAGAGAGAGAGGAGCGTTTGCTGTCGGAGGCACCATCGGCGTCCAGACCCGCCTAGATCTCAGACACGACGAGCTGAACAGACGCGGAGGAGCACACTCACAGACGTCACGCCTGCGTCATCGGCAGTTTGGACGAATGCGCCATCTTCGCGGTGACGGCGCCGCTCCTTTAGCTGCCCGACACAGCCTTCTTGACACCAGAGGCCGCTCCTACTGCGATCATCGCGCGGGCGCGGCCCCCGCATTACCCCCGTCACGGGCGAGATGAGTCCCATTGTGCAACAGTCAGAGGAGTGTCATGCCACGGAGCCCGGGTTTTCCAGCGCGGGGCGGAGCGCCTTGTGGGAAGCGATGCTAGAGTAATGGCATTCTCCAATGATAAGTCCCGGAGAGGAATCAGCGGCAGAAGCAGCAGACCCCTCAACTAAAGACAGTCAGACATTCAGGCTTCTTGGCATGTAGATGTAGGCCGGCTTTGTCTGCAGCATTTCTCAGTGCTGTTAGTTAGGATCTCTTGCACCACATTCAGATAGCTGGTTGATGCTAGATCATCTGCGTAGTCAAGAGCTGTGAGATGCTGACTTGGTGACGTCTAGAACGCGGGGTTTGATGTGAGTCCTTTGTCGTTCATGATGTCAAGACTCAGGTCGAGGATTGAATCAAACCACGATACAAGAGATAGAGAGAAAGAGTATCTCCTGTAGGATTCAGGCAGTTGTTGGAAATCCTTTGTGGGCCCAGCCATGGTTTGCACAAAGCTATATGGGATATACACAAACATGATGGCAATGGCTTTGACTAGTCCCATCTTGACACCGTGTGCGAGGACTATGCAGCATATACATATCCCTATTTACACTGTCAAAGAATTGGAAAAAAATCTACAAACACAATTGAAGCATTTCTTCTTAGACACATTTAAATATTCTCTTGACCCTTTGAGGGCCCAAGATCTGTAGGTAGTTGGTGATCTGCCTTTGTCTAATTCGTCCCAAAAACCTCGAAAATGTATATTGCAACTCGAGTTTGTCTTTGGTTTCAAACCAATTCAAACCGAGTGTTTTTAAGATAGTTTTTGTAATATTGCTCATGTCAAAATGATTAAAACAAAACTTTGAAATGAGTTGATGCACGCAAAATGAAAAACAGAAAGTATGAAAATAAGCCAAGGAAAATTCTCCCGAAACACCTGACGAATTGAAAGGACCAATTGTTGAAAACCCAGTGACCAAGACGTAATTCAAAAGCACCCATTATATCGCCGTTTTGAAGGTGCGGACTAAATAATAACCAAGGAGCCGGAAATTGCCTGACTATAGGTTGAGGTCGTTTGACCATCGACTATTTGGAATGTCCAATAGACGAAATCGAGTTGGCCAAGTGTACAGTCGGATTTTGGGGGGACGAAGTTTGAACTAAACAAATTGTTGAATTGGGATGAAAATTGTGCGAAATACGAACGGGCAGAGAACCGATATTACAGAAATTCTCGATTTTCTATTGCCCCTGAGCGACTAAGGATTTTCACAAGTATTGTTTAAGTAAGAACAAAATGGGGAAAAATGATCAATGGTAACCTTGGAGGGAGTGGCCTTCATGAGGTTGAAGTTAAAGGTCACTTAGCGGTAAAAAGGGGTAAAAAAGGTAATAGTTGTGGTATAGTTTTTGCAAAGTGGTTGAGGTTTCTCCATTTCCAAAGCATCGCTTCAATTCCAACCAAACTTGGAACCACTGGTGGAAGAGAAGAGGCGGTGGTAACCTTATGGAGGGCGAGTTGTAAGTTAAAGTTAAAGTGATATGTGTGGAGTAAATGGTTCAAAATATTTTTGGTGGTTAAAGTTTTTGTTTCTTTTCTTCAAGGGGGTGGTTAATTAGGGACATCATGTACTGCAGGTTTTCGAGGACATCTTAATAGCTTGTCATTGTCAAACATACCAGGAATACGCACAACTTACACGGAAGTTTGTATGAGATCTAAACATTGTTAACCCTATTGCATATTTTCGGCGTACTTCTCCAAATGAGATGGTTCATTAATTTAAAACAATGTTTAAGTATCATTGTCAGAAACATTTGGGTCATGTAAAATTCAAATATCGTCTAAAACGTGTACATGATTTTAACCGAAAATACTTTGGCTCGTTCAACTTAAGAGTGTAGAAGTACTTAAGTCCACTGTTGTTGAGGAAAAGTACCACATGACTACTACAATCTTCCCGAATATAATTTAGAATATAATTTTTAAAAATTGATTTCAATTTGAAAAGTTGTAAAAACCTTTATTTTGTATGTTTATGTTCGATTTATGCAAAAGATGAGTTGAAAACGAAGAGGTTTATGACCTGTAGAAACTTTATAAAAGTGCAACCATTTGCATTTCTTAGAACAGTTTTTTTAAACACTTGGATTTACAGCTTTTCTACACTCTTCCGTTGCTCACCACAATATTCGGCTCCTTCTTCCTTCAAAGAGCTCATCCAAACCTTTGACCAGTTTTTATTAACTTATCATTGGCTACGGTACATCAGTCGGTACAACTACAATAGCTTCACCACATTGTACAGACTCATTTGCCTGGAATAATTCGAACTGTTAAATACTTTATTATTGACTTCGCATTTGGTTCATGCAATCTGGAACAGCTCACCCAAAAAATGGTAAAAACTGGTTGTTCTCGGTTTCAATCCTCGGCGCCATTTCGAAGTTACAGGTTAGTAGCGTTTGATCTGTTATCCGTGCTGTAATCAAAGGCTTTGTCTGAGGTTTTAATCAACCACGACTACAAAGAGATAGAGAGCAGAGTATCTCAGGGGAGGATTCCAGTAGTTGTTTAGGACACTACTTGTGGGCAATCCATGGGTCTGCACAAAGCTATATGGGTTATCATACATGATGGGCATTGCCTGACAGTCCCATCTGACACCGTAGTTGGCGAGATTATGCAGCATTACATCCTATGTTACCTGTCAAAGAATTGAAAAACTCTACACAAACACAATTGAAGCATTTCTATTAGAAAATTCTCAAACTCTTCTATGACCCCTTTGAAGGGGCCAAAGTATTCGAGGGGTGTGTGGATTTGCCTTTGTTTAATTCGTCCCAAAAAAATCGAACTGTACATTTGCCAACTCGCTTTCGTCTTTGGTCAAACAGAACATTCAAACCTATGTTTAATTAGTTTTAATCTTGATCATGTGCAAAATGATTTTTAAACAAACATAAATAGAGGTTGATTGCACGCCAAATTGAAAAAAACAGAAGTATGCAAAGTAAGGACAAGAAAAGAAAATTCTCCCCGAAACACTGACGAATGAAAAAAGACAATTGTTGAAACCCAAGTGACCAAAGACGTAATCCAAACTACCCAATATATCGCCGTTTTGAAGGTCGGACTAAATTCATAAAAAAAGGGACGAACGAAATTGAAGAATATAGGTTGATCGGGTCGTTGGACCATTCGCACTATTTGAAATGTCCAAAGACGAATCGAGTTGGCAAGGGTACAGTTTCGATTGGTCGGGACGAATTTGAACTAAACATTGTTTGAATTGGATCGAACATTGTGCGACAGAGTTAACGGGGGAAGAAAACCTATATAAGAAAATCTCTGAAATTTTTCATTTGCCCCTGAGCGACTAAGGATTTTCAAAAGTATTGTATCAATCTACAACCCAAACATGGAACAATGACTCATGGTAACCTGGAGGGAGTGGCCTTCATGAGGTTGAAGTTAAAGGTCATTGCGGTAAATTTAAAATGGGTAAAAACATAGGTAATAGTTGTGGTTATAAGTTTTGCAAAGTGGGTTGAAGTTTCTCCATTTCCAAAGCATCGCTTCAATTCCAACCAAAAAACTGGAACCACTGTGTGGAAGAGGAAGAGGGAACTTATTGGAGGGCGAAGTTAAGGACATTGATGGTTAATAATGGTTTCAAAATAGATTTTTTTGGTTAAGTTTTTGTTTCTGTTTTTCTTCAAGGGGGTGGTAGATTCGGGAAAATCCTGTACTGAGTTTCGAGACTGCTCTAATAGCTTGTCAGTGTTCAACCATACCAGGAATACTGCAACAACTTACACGGAAGTTGTATTATGATCTTAACCATTGTTAACCCTATTGCACATATTCTTCGGCGTACTTTCCAACATGAGATGGTTCACTTAATTTAAAACAATGTTTAATTTATCATTGTTCAGAACACTTTGGGTCATGTAAACTTCAAGATCTCGTCTAAAACGTGTACATGCTTTTTAACCGAATATTTTGGCTCGTTCAACTTAAGAGTGTAGAAGTACTTAAGTCCACAACTTTAGTTCAATGGAAATATTCTCCACATTTTCAACAAATCAGGAAATTAAAGCTGTTTCAATTTGAAAAGTTGTAAAAACTTTAATTTTGTATGTTATTTTAATTTATGCCAAAGATGAGTTGAAAACGAAGAGGTTTATGACCTGTAGAAACTTTTATAAAAGTGCACCATTTTTGCCTTAGAACTAGTTTTTAACACTTGGATACAGCTTATTCTACACTCTTCAGTTGCTCACCCCAATATTTCGGCTCATTCTACCTTCAAAAGAGCTCATCCAAAACTTGCACACGTTTATTTAACTTATCATTGGCTACGGTACATCAGTCGGTACAACCTACAATAGCTTCACCAAATCTGTACAGACTCATTGCCTGGAATACTTCGACCTGTAATACTTTATTATTGACTTCGCATTTGGTTCATGCAATCTGGAACAGCTCACCCAAAACTTGTAAAAAGGTTGTTCTCGGTTTCAATTCCTCGGCGCCATTCGAAGCTTTACATGTGTAGTAGCGTTGATCTGTTATCCGTGCTGTAATCACAAGGCTTTGATTATGATCCTAAGTAATGTAAATGCAAACAATAATCAGATAATAGAATAAAACATATTAATGACAACAGAATATGTATAAGTATAGACTGCCAAACTATGATGTGATTTTAAGATAAAATTTAAATATAAACGTTCAACATTTTACAAAGATATCAATGCCATCTCGTTCAATCCCATAAAACGCAAAAAATGTAAAATAACAATAATATTATTTTAACCACAGGAAACCAGAAGTTGTATAAATGAAAGATCACGTTATCGCTGTTAAGTTCCTACAACTGTGAAAAACTGTGAAAATCATCTCGGTTATAATTCCTCAATTCTGACCAAAGTCTAAAATGTTACAAGCGTAAGAGCCCTTGTATGTTCTGTAAGTGGCATATCCGCACTACGATAACTAATCTCTGTTTAAATTAAGACTTTCGGAAGAATAACACACTCGTACGAAGAATATGTTTCAAAATAGCCCGCCAAATGTAAGTCACACCTTGAACAATAACACAAGTACTTCGAGGTCACATATAGATTTCATTTCAGTGACGTTAGTAACTTACTGCGGGAACGAGCACCTCTTGTTAGAAGCTGCGCATGAATGAAGTGGAAGACCTCTATTCTTAAACACATACGGATTACCTTAACTTTAAAACAGTCCATCCCAATAAAATATCGTAATGCTGTTTGATTTGAACGACGATTACTACGGGAATGAGCATCTTTTGTTAGAAGCTGCGCATGAAGTGAAAGACCTCCTTACGAGAAGTCAAACAACGGTGTCTCCACTATCGGGCCAAATCTTCGAATATGTCAATTTGGCTCCGACAGATGCAAGAAGGTCGTAAGTGCAATAGCTGCCATCTGACACATCTGTGTGCTGCCCTGTGATACATCTGTGTGCTGCCCTGTGATACATCTGTGTGCTGCCATGTATAAGAGGACTCTTAATATATCTTTCCTTGCTATAGTTGACTCTTGACATGGTTTCAAGAGCCACTGACCAAAGACTTGGCATAAGAGTATGTTTGATGGTAATTTCTGACAAATGGCAGCTATTTCAAATACGAACTTCGTGCACTTTGCTTATAATTAATTACCTTTAATTCGATATGTTCATCTTTATTTACAACTAGTTCCTCAGTGGCGTTATCATACGCATACCACTGCAAATTACAGAAGTTTTCAACCTCACAAAAGAGAATCCTTTCTCTGTTTTCGGTAACTATTTCATAATTGTTCCATTCGTTGTCGTTTTTTGTGACGTATTCTAATTTACCATCTGTAAGATAAAAATATATTTTAATGAGCTCGACAAAATGATACGAAAACAATGATATGTATAAAGTGTAGATTCAACTTTATTGCACAATAATTTTGGAAAAAATGTGAGTACAATAAAATAATATTCCTAAGGAATTATCAGTTCACATTTTAAAAAAATTAGATGTAAACTCCTGTAGAAATATTGAAGATATTGTTGAAAAAAAGAAATTCAGATGTTATCACCTCTCCGATTTAGACTTAGTATTTGTTTTCATGACAAGCATAAAATACTTATCCTCATTCACAAATAAGTAAATCTTGAGTTTCTGTAGTGCGTGTTCAATTAACTTTGGCCGTATTTTTCATCATTTATTCGCAAAGGATGAAAGACGAACAAAAATCATGCCCAACAAGTTGCTGGGCAAGCTTTGACCTAACAACTTTGTGCAGAACTAAAATACGTAACCTATTGCTTAACTTCATTTTTATTCAATTTACCGCGTTTTCAGAAGAAAACTTAGTGTCAATGACCCATATTATAATGTAAACTGGATAGATATAGTGAAAGAGGACGGGTATTTTGTTACTCAACCCGAATCGTAGAGGTGATAACTCCTCGAATCTTTTCAACTGCGTGGCGATATAACAATGGCTCCGCATACCGGGCCGATTGTTGAATATCTTTAGCTCATGGTCGGCTGAAGACTATACATAATCCATTAGTCATAGGCTAGCGGGCAGATCTCATAGCGTTTACAAAGGTGACGCACCCCTAACAAGTACATAATTTTGCTAAAATAAATTGTCTAAAATTATCAAAATCAGTTCTACGCGTGTTCTCACTCTATGTGCACCTTTTCTTGAAAAGTTTAATTGAAAATATCTTCTTTTTCCCCCTGAATAAGCAATGACTCAGGGGATGTACAACACTTTTCCATTGACTCATTGACTCCAACAATAATGGTGCTATTGATAAGTAAATCCGGTCCGTTATAGGACACAGGACCTTCCAATTCTCTGGGACCTGCACAGCCATTGTTATTGTCCATGGTTCACAAGCTTTTGAATTGTGTTTCACACCACACTCATTTAGATTTAGCTACAGCCTCATTCACGAAAAATAAAACTCAAACTTCTGCTGGGAGTTCAATACCTTTGATCGGATATTTCATCATTATTCAAAAAGGAAACGAATCTGAGCAAAAATCATGAACGAAATTTTGATTACAAGCTATGCACCTAACATCTTGGTGCAGAACCAACACCCTAACTTAATCACATAATAAGGACCTTTTTTTAATTCAATTAAAATTGGTTCGGCACCGGTGTGCCGGCCTCATTTCATATAGGCTAATGAATTTTCGATTTCTGTCTATGAACGCCATACAAATTGAATAGAAATTGGTTTACGCGGAAATTTACGGGTTTGGTTCTGCAACAAGAAATACATTAAAGAAATCCACAGTTTGCAAACAATTTTTCTTTTCATCATGAAGCTTTGTTCACCTCATTTTCCCTTTCGAATAAGGGATGAAATATAAGGTCCAAGAAAAATTGCACACACAGTAGAACCTTTAACTTTATTAAATTCGTAAGAGGACGGGTAATTTGTTTTCCACGTCATGAAAAAAATAGCTTAATCTAAATCGTGGCGATGGTAGAAACACCTGCTATCTTTTTCAGTTGCCTGGATAATAACCATGGCTCTGCAGTGCCAGAGAAAAAGGAGCTAAAGGATATGTGCAGTGTGTTGGCTGCTACAACCGAGCGGATTTACTTTACACAACGGCCCCCATTATTTTGCTGGAGTAAAGATTCTTGGTGTACATCCTGTGTCATGATTTCAGGCATAAATTGGAGATGAAATGAATTTCATTTTACTGGATAATGTGCAAATACTAGACGTAGGAGAACACACGTAGAGGCTGATTTTATAATTGTATGAAAATTATTTCGTTCGGAGGAAAGTATTACTACATCCCAGGGGTGCGCCACCTGGTCCTTATCCGAGCGGTCTATTTCGCTTTGGCATCATGACCTATCACTGATATTGGGGACGAAGAAATTGGGTGACTGTTTATTCATATTCAATAAAATGTCCCAGTTTTAGTACGGGAGCAGCAGTTATAGGATTTAAATATGTATGATGATTTACACTTGGTTTCCCCTACCCCCCCCCCCACCTTAGGTCCACTACGAATTTTTCATACAGTTGGTTATTTGTCTACGTCGTATAGTCTAGTAGGCCATGTGCATTTACCAGCCTATAATAAGTATCAGTAATAGGTGACATTCTCTTAGGCAAGTATCGTATAGTGTGACACATGCACACTCGGTTACGAACACTAGCATCTATACTGTAGACCTGCATTAGGTACAAAAGGTGACATCTTTGAAACAAGTGCAGAGACGTGACCGAACCAAAACCCAAGAACTTCCGCATCATTTGGTCCGTTTCGAGAAACTACTCATTCGTACATTTTTCTACGCGCATACTGTATCCGTGTGGACATTTATCACATCAATGTCCAACTATAGTAGATTTCAAATAAGTGAGACCCTCCATTAAAAGTTTTAGGTCTGTTCCATAGCACCGTGAGAAGTAAGAGGAATTATTATTTTAATGGCCACAGTCCAAAAATTCTTGGGCTAGTATCAGGTAAAAACACCAGCAAATATTTCAATTTCCTTAACGTTGTTATTGAACATAACTTACCTTTGACACTGGGCAAAATTCATCATTCCTTATCACAGCATGGGAGAAATAATTCAATTCTTATATCAAAGCACACATACACATTTGGCCACCCAACATGGTGCTAAGAGATTAGCGCAAGCGGAGTACCTTGATATCCCTGTCAACCATGGCATAAGTCTTTTCATCATTAACAGACCATTGTAAGTACTCTGAATGCATCGTTTCCCAGTAAGCCGATTCTGTGCAGTATCTTTGTAGCGTGGTTACAATAGAATTTGTAATACAACAAAGGCTAGTCTCCGCAAGGCCGGGAATTGAACCCTTATATCAATATCACCCCATGCAAATATGCAAGAACTCTGACTTAATTTGGAAATCTACTATGTTTAAATGTCTATATTGCGTAGGACATACATGAGTTAGTATACACTTATGGTTACGTACAGTTTTCGCGAATGGACCCCCAGGGCAGGATCCCGGGTGGGGGCCACTTTATTCAAAGTTGGATATGATGCGTGAACACGAAAACGCGTAAAAAGGGTGTCTTTTTTCCAACAGGCGATGTACCGCCGTCATTCGTTAGGGTGTCAAAAACAGCAAAATATGGAAAAAGGGTATGTTTTTTTCTTAAACCCTTAAATTTCATGTTATATATCATTAAGCAGGGATCAAAATCATCCAAAATGTTGTAACGGAACATGGAAAATAAAGCAAAGCAACATAAACAAAGGTATATTTACGATTCAATGGCACTGCGTACTTGTTGGAAGGTATCATAAACATATAAAAATAACTTGTTTAGGGTATGTTTTTTAGCTTGTTTTTAAGTCGGTGAAAATAGTTGTTTAGGGTGCAATTTTGAAAGTCCATGTTCACGCATCATATCCCACCTTTGAATACAAGGGGCCCGCCCCGGTGGCAACGGATATGAACAATTATGGAAGGGTAGTCCTTACCTGGGTGGTGTTTATAAATCTCGCCACATAGAGCATCAAGCTTCAGCCGTCCAATCCTGTATACAAGCACGACACAAGCGACAGCGGGCAGCCTCCTGACAAACCTTCATTTTCACTTTTAGTAGAGTCCCGCCACAAACTGCCGCAGGATGCATATTGACAGTTGGACTTGAGAGCTTTTTGCAGACACGAAATGTTTTGTAAATTGTGAACACGTATCTCAAGTTAAATAATTATGAGAAATTCAAACTTTACAAGTAATATGTTCAACACTTATCAATTAGCCACTTTTTAAACGTACTTCATAAATTACAAAAATATAAAAAATGGAAGTGTTTGAACTGTGTGTCCATATCCGATAAATATTCCCCGAATGCTTTGTAAGTGGACATGATGACATCACAACGAGAGTGCGCATGTGCCTTACAAGTCTCGGGATCAGGTCACTTTAAAAAAGAAAATCTAGGGAATGTGATAGGTCGATTACGCAACTGTAACACTAGATATTCGCATTTTTGTGACAACAAAACATGTACATATGTGACATAAAAATACATTGAATTGTATCAAAGAAATCTTGGGAATGTGTGGATCGATCAGTTACGCACCGGTAACCCATAAATTCGTATTTTGTGCCAAAACTGTACAATATTAAATAAATTTAAATTTTTGTACTTTAAAAGGAGTATCTCGTATGTACTAGTTTAAGAGAAAAACCTTTTCAAAAAAAAAAAGTTTAAAAATACTTACTTACAACACGGTGCACGGTCCGCATCGGCTTGGGCAAAGGGGGGGTGTGCTGGTGTTTTTGTTGGCGGGGGTCCCACGTTTGCGCTGTGAGCGGGTGAGGAGGCAGGGTGAACTGTGTTACAGCAATATAATTTTCATTCCGCTTTTTGCAGCTCATAATAATTAGCTGCTATGTTTACTATATATAACTATGCTGAACTTTTTTTGTTCAGGTTCACTGACTGTAACTGAGCTGGTCATGTTCATTGAGCACAATAACTGGCCTAATCACCATGAGCTCGTTAAGTCTCAATTCCCATGGCCCAGTTTCAGTAGCTTCCACTAACCAGTGTTTCAGAAAATACACCCCTGGTTTTTGGGTATGTCTATAATCCCAGATCACCAGGTCAGTTCAAGTCATATACCTTACAAATACAGACCCCCTGACTGTGTCCTGGGGATGAGCCTATTGCAACTCATAGTGGGATGTGACTTGGAGTCACACAGGCTACAGAAGGGGAAGTCCGTGCCATCGAGCGAGAAGTTTTGGACTTTTTCTTTGTTTATTATCAAAACAACAATATAAACACAAGTTTTTGACTGTCCTGTTTGTTCTCACGTCCGTCGCTCAATTTCCTTGTAGTGCAAATGGTTTAAAATATCTAATATCTGCGGCCTAAACAAGTTTTAGCATCGGTTTTAAAATGGTGTTTGCCTCACAATTGGGCGTAGCCAGCTTTTTTCTTCAGGGGGGGCAAAGGGTGGGGCACACATTTTTCAGGGGGGCAAGCATTAGAAAATTTGTTAGTAGAGTATAGGCCTATGTAAAGCACTAATTTTTCAAGGGGGGCAAGAGGTGGGGGGCAATATTTCCTTAAGGGGGCAAACCTTCCCCCCTGCCCCCCCCCTCTGGCTACGCCACTAGGCTCCCCAGTTTCTACGCCACTGACCCCCCTATTTTAAAGGCCGGTTTTCACACATCTTAAACCTTTCCCCCTGTTAAGATTCATTTTTAGTATTCCTGCTCTCGATTTCACCAAAAATCCTAGTATATTTTTGTTTAAAGCAATATTGGCACATTTTTTGAGAGCGCCCCAATTTTCAAAATTTGAATAGTTTTGCACATAAACGTTGTAATTGTCTAGAAACTATAACCTGCGACACGAGAATCCTAAAAAATTCGTATTTATCACAAAATAAGCGATTTTGTAAATTAGAATTGGGATACCATATTGGAACCTTAACGCAAGAGCTGGAAATGCTACGTTATGTCCGTCATGATGAAATATTGCCACCCGTCGAGAAAATAACCTCTACTTGACTTGCCTGAACTATGAAAAAACAACTAATGGAATGAGTTAGACACGTACATGGCGCTATTTTCCCGCTATTTCACATTGGGAGAGGCCGGTTGCAGCAGCCGTTGAATTATTACGGGGATCCCCGAAAATTAATTATTCTAGTACAAAATGTCCTTCGTTTGTGTTGACACTAGACATTTTCGAGCTTAACCATTCCAAGGGATAGTTTGCTAGCCAGTTACCCAATGGCACCGTGTAAAAAATCTCCAAAATTTTTGAAAATTGGGGGCGCTCCTTCAAAAAATGTGCTATATTGCTTTAAATTTAGAAGTCTAAAAGAGCTTTGGGTTCGAAAACAAATTACCTCCTAAACGTCAGCTATATGGAGGTGTCATTATTTACGCCGGGGTGGGGTTGGAGGGGTTGAGGGAAGGAATGTTCATCAAGGAGAAGGGAGCGCCTTACGTAGTTATCGCCAACCCTAATCTGGAGTGTTCAGTCAGAGTAATCTCTGACTAGGGGAAGGGACTGAATATTTAAAAACTGAGAATCTCAAAAATCAGGGGAATGCCAACTTTTCCCCAAATCTACATCTGTGGTATATAGCTATGGTCTTTTTCTGAGAAAGTTGGGCCTATTATAAGTCCTATATTCCAGACTCTTGGAGGCACTCCACATACCGCAAACCAAACTGAGAGCGCACGGGTTATAACGTGATTAACCCTAGAAAATCACACCTACTATACAATCCATTCCCTGCGACAAATTCCAGGAGGCCCTGCTAATTCTAGCCTCTGTGGACAGAAGTAAATCCATTCGACATCCTGTCCAAAAAACTTGTATTATAGCTTGTATCATTGTTCAAAATTATTTGGCAACAGTGCTACAGTTTTCATTGTCATTTCGAAATGCAGTTGAAAATTATCTTGGGCTTTTGAGGTATGTAATATGCAAGACTTTCCAGTGATTAAAGGGATAAGAACATCTTGAACAAGCCTAAAGTGAGAGCAAGAACCCACGCTTTAGTACTGTTGATATCCATCTTTTTTATTTCATAGTGCTTGATGGTGAATATTGTGATGTGCTTGCTGTCATCAAGAATTTCATGCTATACACAAAGTGCTTGGAGGCACTAGCCACCCTGGTTCTTGTCAAGAACCCGTAATGGATCCATGCTTTAGTGTTTCCTGCAAATGATCTGGGTTATCACGAGACTATGATAATAACTTCTACAGCATGTCCATCAACGATGCCTCCAGCTCCTAGAGGCCTCTGCTTGGACTGCTAGCTACTGGCAGGCGTTGGAACTCCGGGACGCTCTTGTAGACCTTACTACCTAAATATCCAAGGTCAATAGAGAACTGCTGAAGTATGGCTTCAGGAAACAGTGCCGTACCGACGAGGACAGGGAGGGGCAATTTGTCCCCTCTGGCTCAAAGCGGGACGATAGGACTCAAATAATGCTTTTTCATCCCTCTTCTTCGAGGAAGTTCAATCAATTGTTGGAGATTTCGCGCGCTACGGTTAGGTACGCCAGTGGCCCAGGAAATTCTATTGGTCAGTGAATCGCAAGTTTTTTTGCTCTGGACTTCGTGTGCTTTGTCATGGAAAATGTATCCAGTGAACTTGAATATGCAATTCAATTTCTATGAATCCCCGGATCGGGTGTAATGTTTTTTGTAAAGTTGATGATAGGAAGAACATATCTTTTAGGGCAATGCCGTAAGGATATTGGTTACGCATACTCGCGAAGTAACTGATTTCAAAACAACACCTGCGCAGTTATTATTGTGCAATTATAGCCTTTCAATACTCCTGTGGTAATGGGTCTGAGTGCAAAAGTGGCACATTTGATTGAAAATGATAAAATGCCATCACAATTTTATTTTCCAAAAAACTACATATCAGTGACCAGTAGATGTACATTATCCAGCATTGACTCGAGCAACATATGCACTGTTGATAATCCAGTAAAAATCTTCCGCTCGTATGCAGAGGATAAGCACTGCAAATTTAACTTTTATCTGAAGTACAGAGCCATTGTTATTAACCAATCAGGTTGAAAAACGATTTCAAGGTGCTCATGCACTCGATTAAAGATTGAGCTATTTTTTTGTCGGTCGCGTATCGACCCCTATAGAAACCACTGCTCTCAAAATTGCGAAGGCGTCCCTATTCTATAGCTGACGGTCATTTCATTAAAGTTTCTTTAATGAAAATGAATTCTACGAAACTACTATTAAATTTTGGGTTTTAAAGTGTTGGGGTGTGTAGCGATTCAATTCACAGACAAAGATAACATCATTGCATTTTTTGAAATGGCCTTAAAAAATCATTCTTTGATTTTAGTCTCTGTGAAGACCTTGCTTTTTGATGGTAGTTTGGTTAACGTTGCAGGGATAGTATAACGGGTGAGTAACAAATAGTAGATTTATAATTAAGAAAAAAATGATCAGTCGTGCAGGCCAGGTAGAGTTATACTACGTAATGGATGGAACGCTTTAACCCATGTATTGTGTTTATATTATTTTAAGACAAAGTTTTTAGAGTAACACACCATCTTTTTTTGAAAAGACAGGAAGGTGTACTAACCTACATTCTATACCTTTGCTTTGCTGCCCCATTAATTTGGAAATGCAGCTTCGATGGTCAGTTTTACTACTGCCCATTAATTCCTGCATAATGGTTTTGCCAATGCATTTTCTTATTAATCAAGCTTTTTTTTAACCCGTAATAGAATCAGACTAAAGTCTTTAATTACCGTTTTTTATTAACAGTTTCATTTTTTTTTTTTTTTTTTTTGTTCTCCGTTGTATTTCCCCGCGTTGCAATTTTCCACTTTCTTTTTTTCCTGGACTGCTTCATAATGCTCACATTGTATATATTTGTAAGTTTTTAAGTTCTAGTACATGTGAAACTGTAATCTTAACAAACCCAAGGATTTTCTAAATCAAAATTGTATGAGGACCCAAAAATCATGGTGTCATTTTTAAAATGTGGTTCTTGGATGTATTCCTAGGGGGCAAGGTGTATACACAAGGGGGTCAAAATAGAAAAGGGGGCAAAACGTTTTCAAAGTATCCCATCATGTTCAGTACCTTCAAGGAATTACAAAAGGTATAGTTTGCCCTACCTGTGGTTTGATAGTACAAGATTAAAGGCAAACGGGTTCAGGTCACAACCTGGGGGTAAAACTTCAGATTGATCCGTTTTGTTTTATAAATGGTGCCAAATTGGTCGTCTTACGTACAGAAGCCGAAAATATATAGTCGCGTTTGTGTCATCTGACTTTTGATGATATTACGATGGCAACATATGGCTGTGGTCCCCAGGTGAATGGGGAGACCAGTAGCCATATATGTAAAGTCTCACTTTGAAAGGTGAAACACAGGATCTATTTACCTTTTCTTATTTAGTATGACCCAATGAACGATTTAAAACCAGTTTCAACAAAATCGGACCATTCTATAATAATGACCTTGAACTTTCTTGAGCCTATTGTACTAAAACAATAGGTCGTAAATATGGCAAACTATACCATTTTAGAAACCTTATGAACAACCGAAGAGATTGGTATAAATTTTTAAACAATTTAAACACTTTTATTGTTTACCCCTGTACAAATCCCCCCCCCCCATAAAACATCCAAGAACACATTTTAAAAAATGACACCCATGATTTTCAGATTCTACATGAAATTCTGTATTAGAAAAAACATTGGTGTCAAAATTGTATATGGAAAAACACTAAACCAAAACATTAATTACATTTCCCTATGTACTAATGGCTTTGTGTCTAAATAGATACATGTCTCAACATTGATGACACATAAAATGTCTTTTGTCAAGACACCATTTTTACAGTGATAGATATGTTTAGTACTTACACAACAGGACATAGAGCTCATGTATGTGTCCATAGAGTGCTTGAACAAGTCACGGGAGGTCAATAGGTTAACTTGGTCAGATAGTCTTCCGAACAACCCTAGCATGCAGGGAATACAAAAGAATCAACTGTAATTTTATTTCCACATATTGACAGAAATTACAACACAGTAGCCTATGTTTGGGACACTGTGACACCAGCACGGAAATAAAGCTCATCTATGAAGGTACCAACTGACTACAGTATTGTTTCGGTACTGGAATAACGAAATAGACCAATACTTTGCAATTAATCCGGGGAATCAATCTTTGCATGCAAATGTGCAATTATAGCGGAAAAGCAGACGACCGGGTGCAACCTTGCCATGTCTGTGAAAGTAAACATAACTTTCCTGTACGTTGAAAGTGTTCAATGGCATTCCATTTGCTTTACCACAGTTATTGTTTTAATCACGTACGTATCTTAAAATCAAAATGTGTTTTGTGGTGCGAAAGGGATACCCAACTCACACTCAGGCCCGCGAACTGAGTACCTTCACATATCAAATAGGAAAATATAACTCATGAACAAAACACAACAATTTGAAATAGGAAAAATGCAAAACAAATGTATATACATTAATAAGAAACTTGGAAAACCCCTATGCATGTAAATTATAGGCTATCGCATCACAGGACCTATTGTGGAAATACAGAACATTGTTAGTTGCCCATGCAATTTTAAAGATTACAGATTTATCACCGCCCATGTAGATTGTCCCCGTGCACAAATATAAAAAACGCGAGTTTTCTATTGTGAATGTTAATAACGCGTGGCCTGTATGTCGTTTCATCATTTATTGGAAAATGACACGAAGATAGACAAAGGTCATGAAATAATGTTGTTTTGGAAAACGTGACCTAACATCTTGTGTCAGAACCAAATCCTACGTAACTAATTTGCTGAACCTCATTTTCTATCAATCCCTCAACGTTTTCAGAAATAGAAACCAAAAGTAAAGGTCTTCCACGCATATATGCAAGAAAAGGGTGCAATCGATGAGATACATTAAAATCACCTTTTTCTATTAATCTTGTTCTATGAAAGTACTCTCATGATCATGGTCGGATTTACAAAATATTTCATGTAGGTAGGTGAATGATAACGGTGTTCGATTTCTTATAAAAACGCGGCCATGGTAAATTGAATAGAAACGGGTTTGCGCAGCAAGTTATTCTCCTGCACAAATATGTTAGGTCAGAGTCTGCCAAACAACTTTTCTTCCATGACCTTTGTTCATCTTCGTTTCCTTTTCGAAGAAATAATGAAATATACGGTCAAAGTTACTCGAACGCACAGTAGAAGAGGATAGATTTTGTGTTTACATCATGAAAATAGCTAAAGCTAAATCGGAGAGAAGTGATATCACCTAAATCTTTATCTTTTCAATTGTATCTGCGGTATATCGCTCTGCACGTCCAGATAAAAAGGAATCTGCAGTGCTTTGTCCTCTGCATACCGGGCGGTTTAATGAATATAAAAATACAGCAAGGGGGTGAAGCCCATCAAAACCAGTCGTCCGTGCTGGGCGCTGACATTTGAATATTGCACGGAATAATTATTAGTTTGGGTGCTTGTATACACACATAATGTCAATCGTACAACAATCCGGCAAAATATCAGTTGTTGGATGTTGGGTGCTATTCGGTGGTTAAATTTTGTCCTACCAATGGCCACACAACGAATTGAAATGACACGTCAGTCGTCTTGATTTAAATAACGCCTCAATGAATACATCTTGTCACCTAAGCGCGAATTGCATATGAGAAAAAAGAGTATTGAGCCATGATCAGGTACACTATTATTACACCTGGCCACACGAACACATACATCAATTGTATCACTACCGATTAGTTTATGCAAAGCGGCACCACAGTATGTGGAAGAAAGCGGAGGCAGCATTGCTTTATTATTTTGGACTCTGTTTTCTTTGTGGTGGCAAACATGCGAGACGATGATTTCTAAAGATTACGTAACGTTTTGCTACTATCTATATAGAACATCTTTGATAAACAGCACTATTATTACTGGAGTCAACGGCGTATGATATACCGAATGGCCAGACTAATATCCAGGAGTGACAAGGTTTTGGGGTGTATAATAATTATAATAGGCTGTTTTGATATTAGAGTGTATCTATGCGCAGGGTTACAGAGCGCATAGATCTGTAGCCATGGCGAGTAAGTCAAGGTATTATGTTTGATAGAGATTACTTTTGCAGGGGAGTTTCGTGAGTTTTGATTTAGCACAGGTAATTTTAACAGAAGCATGATTGATGTGAACTTTAAGGCCACATATTTAAATCTAAATACCGTTTGGAAATTACACTATTTTGCAGCGGGTTAATCCTAACCCCGACGGTTTGAAAACCAATATTTTTTTCTTAATTTATTCATGATAGGTTACTAGATCTTTTGAACAAGGTTAAGAGATGTTTTTTAATGTCACTGGACCCGAGACTGCCATAGTAAATGCATGTAGCAGTTCATCAAATTACCGTTTGAAATGCCCAAATCGAGCGATCGTGTCCTACCCTCCCTGTTTTACTACAAAACACATTGTATAGTCTCACATCTTGAGCGTCCGCCGTTGAAAACAAGATACAGAATGCTTGCTGCTTTGCCGTATTTGTAGTTATAACGGTAACGAGATGAATAGTTTGTGTCACGTGTCAGTACCATGGTCACGTGTCCCATGCATCAGGTTATCAGTTTAGCCCCCTCTCGGGGGACACGATATTTAAATCGACGATGTTAAATCAAGGTCTGTACGTATGACCCTCTGCCCAAAAAGGTTTCTATTTTTTTTTTAATATTTTTAATGTTTTGTTGTTTTTTAATAATACAAATTTACCTTTTCCCTACTGATCAAAACCGACGTACGATGACGCTATCCGTTGTTTTTTTCCAATGTAGGGATACGTACGTTCTTTTTACCTGAATGGGTCCCCCGCAACAAATAATAAACCAATCAATGCCGTGACGTCATCAATCTTTAATTTTTTGAAGGTTTCTGAATACTTAAATCCAAGAGCTGGACCCCGCAGGGGCTCTGCCCTGCACCCGACAGGGCCCTAAAGGCGGGCCCCGTGGACCCCACCCATTCAGGGCTCTCCGGTTTGCTCCCGGTTTGTGTCAAGCCTTGCGATGTGCATTCAAACGATCAAGAAGACTGGTCTGTAAGAGCATCTACTAGGACAATTTTTAACGGCCCTTAAGTGGGCCCGAACCATGCGCCTTTAGTTGTATTGTTATATTCGCTCACTACGCTTACAGGGACTCTTACTTGCAGCAATAACATTTCTTCATTTTACACCTCCTATTTCACCATTGTTCCCGGACTTGAGTCCCGAGGACTATAAATCTCATGTCAGCCACAGGTTATCAATGTGAAACTCAATGAAGATGCTTCAGACCAAGATCGAAGATTTTGGTCATTTAAAGTTTTCTATCCACATACCGCGACCACAGCTTTTGGATGCAATTGAATGTAGACCTCCACTATTGATGAGTATGTTCAAGCATCATTTCTAAGATAGCTTAATGATTAAAATTAGATAAACGGCGCATCCTCATTGAAATTAACCAATTTCGATATGATGACGATTGTTACACGATTTGGCTCTTTGGTCGCCAACCGGTATCGTACAAATCGCACACCAAGTACCTTAGCGTTATCTGCCAGCATACTTGTGTGGGCAGACCATCCGATATTTGATTATAGTTTGACTGACAAAAAAATCGCCTAGATGCGAGACAATTGTTCTATAGAAATCACGGGCAGGTTTAGGCCAGATTGCCGTAATCTGGGCTATCTTTTAGCAAAAGTTTCAGCTTGACAGGGCGCTAAACCATGGCATCGCTGAAGCGAATTTGGTCAGAAATTACCCCAAGGTTCCATGCAGTCCAGGCAAAGTTACGACAGATAACATCACTGCTTTATACATCCCCCCATTTCCCTACCCCGATAGACCCAGATGGTTGATGTGATAAAAACGTAAAGACCGAAATCATCGATCTTGTTCCAGATGATATGATCCATTATATACCGCATATATAGATCCCTGTCATCTATTGTTAAAAGTGGAGGCATAAATTCAACTAGCTTCAGGAATTGAACCAAAAATGAACCATTCCCTGGGAGGCGGCATCTCATTCATGACACCTAACCCTGGACCACCTCTTCCCAACATAGATACTGCTGTACGGACTTATTATCCACCGTATTATGAGTGTACATGATTGAGCTGGTGTGAGAGATGAATATAAGCAGACCGTATTTTTGTTTACTCGTATGTGGGGAGTCTGTGCTGTAGTTGTAAATTCTGATACAAACCGGGATACACACCAGAGTCAATGAAATGGCTGAATGCAGCATCAGTAGGCCTATTCAATAGCTTTGAGGTTGTTAATGTTACTGCTCGTACTTGAAACATATCCCCTCTGATGTTGTTTTGACAGCGACCTTTCATAGCGCCATCGCCCGGCGTCGCGCTCTGCTTTTTGGAAATAAAATGGCTGGGGGTGTCGCCCATGGCATCGGCACGCAGGTTTGACGGGTCGCTGGCAAATGATTTTCTACCGTTGATAGGCACCTAGATCCAAAGATCTCTGCATAAATCAAGAGAACAACATTGTGTTATAGTGATTGTACAGAAATATAGGTTTTGGAATTCGCACTTTAGTCGTGTGTGTGTGTGTTTTCATCGTATTAGGGAAGCTTGAAGCGGTGATTGTAAAAGTTTGTAGCTTCGGATGCTGCAATAAAATTGTACACATCTTGCCGACAAAAAAAATGGCAAGAAGGCGATTTACGGTAATCCGTTTTGGACTCCAACATCCTCCTCCACCAAGAAATGGGTTGCTTGCTAATTCTTGAAAGTTTTGGACCCTAGTTTACAACAAAATTGTTAAACCATCCATGCATGCCATGACAAAATGGCCTACAGCTCATGAGCTACACATGTTATAGGCCTTGTTATAACAAAAATCTATATATTCGGTATCTAAAACAAATATTTGACTGCTTTTTTATTCGGAGCATGGTTGAAACTAATAGGCCCTCGGTGATCTCGTAAACCATACTAGGCCCCTCGGCTTACGCCTCGGGGCTATGTATGGTTTCGAGATCACTTGGCCTATAGTTTCAACCATGCCCCTCATAGCTAGCAGTCAATATTTGTAATACTATAGTCCATTGTATGAATTTCCTACCCCTCGTAACCGTATTTCTGTTTGGTATAGCACTGATCTCTATATGTCGTCGAGTGCCAAATTTTGTGAACACCCTTATTTCAATACGTAATAAATCGCAATCCTCATCATATGCGCAGTCACACTCCATAGAAAAACGTTACCCAATTTGGTCGACTCGCCAGTGGTGCTATACAGTGGATTGGCTACGCAACAGTAACTGTATATTAGATGAAGCATCCGGCTGACCATTTTGGTCTACCACTACAATATCATTCCAGAGACCCTGTTCAACCAGAAGTTGTATCGCGGGTGCCCGTTTTAGGGACATGCCATCCCAACTCGGCACAACTTTAAATCATTCAATTCCAGCTAATCACAATGTGGCTCATTGTGGTACTCGGTTTATTTCGCTTATCCCATTTCAATGGGTACCCATCTCAGAGAGGTCAGGACTTCAGTACCCTATTGTCTTATGTTGCCGACCGTAAGAAAGACTTCCTGTCACGCAAAGTACAGGCTTGAAATGCCCAGGGCGTAACCAGACCTGACGCGCGGGGGGGGGGGGTGGGGCAGACCTCAATAGACTTTCAGATATAGCACCTTTCTGGGCTCTACACGGGTGGGTCCAGGTGTATCCCCTGAATCTCCTGGGTTTTGCCATCGTAGAAAGTAATAAAGTAGTGTTTCATAGCTAGCACAACAAATATTCGTTTTGAAGCTACCTAATCCTTCCTGCCCCTTTCCTTTCTCTTTCATCTTCTCATTCTCCTCCCTTTTTCATTCTTTTTTGCTCTTCCTTTTTCCCTGTTACTCTCCCTGGCTTTTTCTTTCTCCTTTGTCGGCTTTGGTTGATTTATGTTGATGGGTGTGAGGTAGGGAGATCCGTCGGCAGAAGGATGTGTAGTATTTTACGAAAAAGGGGTACTGTGTGGGGTGGGGAGGGGGGGATAAGGATGAGTTACATATTATATTGGTTAAGTGTATAAATACAGGAATGAGAAGGGGTGTGTCGGGTGTAAATCTGGTTTCTGCTGTGTTGTTGGGTTCAGTAATAGGGAGGTAAATAGATTATATGTGTGTTTAGAAATGGTTATGATCCGGCCCTTCCTCGCATCTCTTCTTTCCACCTTTTGCTTTTTTTGTCTCGTCTTTATTATTTCTTCTTGCTCTTCTTTTTTCCTTCCCAATTTTTGGCAATCTGGTATCTTCATTCAACCAAGTTGATAATTTATTTGAATTCCTGCACAATACAGAAAAACACAATCTAAATTATATAATACCTACAAAATTGCCAAAACACAAGCACGTAATTCTGATACGAGAATGGGTTTGTAACAAACGCTGATCACAAGGTTCTCTCAATCCAAATAGAACAAAGATACATGTAAGCTTCGAGCTTGACTAGATTCAAATCAAAAGGTCTGCTCAAGTAAGTTGACGAGCATCCGCTTTTGGTGATTGCTTATAGAATCAAGTCGTGTATATTAAGAGTAACGATAGCACATGACCCAAAAAATTGCAACAGAAGGTTTTTGGCCATATTCTGCTTAGACTAAGTTCAGCTTAACAATATATAAAAAGTTTCCCAAAATAAGTCACATAAATGTTCAAACTATTACATAAAAAAATTGCCGCCTCCGCCATTTTGAAAACATAATCCTCATATCTCTGGCAAGGAATGACTAAAAGGACAAACAGGATGTCCTTTCCTACTAATTCTAGCATCAAATCCATTAAAATGGGTTTATTATAAGTTGAATAATCACCTTAACCTCAAAATTCAATATGGCCTCCATCCTCCATGTTGAAAAGTAAAACATTCTTAAATTCTGGTGCCGATGCAAAATGACAAACAAGATATCAGTTCCCATTTCTCCACTCAATTAATCTAGCATACAAATCCATTAAAGGAGAACACTCACACGATAATATTAGACAAATACTCTATAAAATACTTATTGACCACATATCGATTGGTTTCATCGAAACGGAAGTTATTGATTAACCATAACAATGAAGTAAAACCATCTGGTCTGACCATGCGATATTTTCAAAATTTGCGCTATGTAAATGGTTTATTGGATACGTCGGCACGTGGCGTCATACTGCCATAGTATGCATATTATGAAAGCGTCAGGTGAGAATGTGTATGACGCTACTGTGCCGTCAGATCGCTTAACACATATAATATCCCACATACACTAGCGCGAATTTTCAAATAGCGCATGGTAAGCAATAGTTTATAATTTCATTTTTATGGGTTATTATAATTCTTTTTTCCATGAAACCACTCGATATTTGGTCCATAATATTTTTTATAGCGTAATATTGTAAATTTTTTTCTTAGTACGGTTCTCCTTTAAAACAGTTTTATGAGTTGAGATATCTCTTTGCCCTCTAAATCCAATAGGCTGCCATCCGCCATGTTTGAAAGTACAATTCTTGTACTCTGGTAAACCGTGCTTGGGCCAACATTCACACCAGCATGTCATTTGTCCTACTAATTCTCTCATTACACACTCCCTTAAAAAATGGGTTTTATGAGTTCAGATTCATCTGACCTCTACATCCCAATATTGGCTGGCCACCCACCATGTTTAAAAGTACAAATTCGTTTTTATTTCTGGTACCACATTGGGCCAAAATGTCAAATATTGTGTTATTTTTTTTATTGTAGCATAAGAAATACATTAACTTGGTTGCTGTAAAGATTTGAGAGAATTAAGATGTCTTAAATGGCCACTGTCTGCCATTAAAAATGAAACCGAATCATCCTATTTAGCATCCGACAGAATACCATGACAAACGAGGTGTCATTCGGCATTAGAAATCTATCGAATATAAATGGATTTTAGTGGGCTAGTTGTCGAGAAAAAAAATTAGTTAGCCATCTTGGTTTTTATCAGCTATAAATCTATCGCATTAAGTTCATTATGTAAATGCGAAATTCTTAAACAGAAGTACAAGCTTCACATTAGTTCACCTCATCACCAAATGTGGCCGACACACTTGTATGCAGTGAATAGATCGACTTCAATGTACTATTACTATTTAGTCTGTCAAATTCATCATCATCTGAGATTGAGACTGCAGCATTGTTTACTCCATGTTTTTAACATGAATGTCCTCAAGCTGTGGGTATAATTGGTAAAACACATACTCTGGGAGAAGCTCGTAACACAGGGTTATCATGGATGACTTTGAGGAAAACAGCATTTTTTGCCAACCAGCCCCAATTATTCTTGAAGTATAGCTGCAACTTGAAAAGATTGGCACGAAACAGATTAGGAGCAAATGTCTCACTGAATAAGTGCTTCAGGAGATTGATTCATCAAACACATTTTTTGTTCTTGTGTCTGTCAGACCAAAAGTACAGGTCATTACAGCGCGCAGCACTCTTCTGCATATTGGAGAATTACATCAACAGATCTGTTTCTTTGCCAGTTTGGGTTGTTGATTATGCCATGGCCTGCTGTTTTTTGCTTAATCAACATCTGCATTCCCCTTTTTGCCAGCAAAATTGGTCGCATTTGATATGTCTACCTTATTTGCGGATCCTAGTTTTGCGACATTCAGGTGTGCTGTCTTTTGTATTGGGTTCACCGGTGTATCCTGGACGCAACGTATGATTTCCCATGATGGTCACCTGTGAACAGATGCATATCATCACATTTAACTCTACGGTGGTTCTCTCTGTCCATTCCAATCGATGTAAAAGAGAACCTCCATCAACACATAGTGATCAGTCTTTGTCACTGTCTCGGGCAGCACCTCTGACAAGGACACATAGTTCGTAAATTAACATCAGAAATTGTGATTTTATCTGGCTTGATACATAAAACTTCTTGGCCTAATAACGGATGGCGATATGGTGCATTTTCATGGCAAGCACCTTTGACAGTTCTCCAGATTGGGATACTAACATGAATCTTTGAAATAACAGAGCTTGGTCATCGGTTACCTTGACAGCCCGAGGAGATGCAATGGTCTTGACTTTTTTTTTAGCTTTCTGTTTGTACTATATTCAAATGAGCTTGTTTTCCATTTGTTGACTATAACTTTGCCTACTTGGAACAAATCTGTCCTTGACATCCTCCCCAGCATTTATCCCTGTGAAAATGTTTCTCAAGGCCTTTTCTCCTGTGAAGCAAGAATGCTGTGCACACCGTCTGCAGGTTTGGCGCGGTCCTTCTGGCCTTCTTTCCAGTGGGAAGGTATTGATGATTATGCATCTTTCACATTGACACTCTCAAAGCAGCAATTGTCATTGGATACACTGGTGAATAAAAAAAAGACAACACACTACATCGCATACTAATCACAAAACTAGGTAGACAGCAAATGCCACAAAATGTGCTCGGGAAATAAGATGTTCTCTAAATGATCTGGATAGCAGCTCTCATTAATTGACCGAATGCAACAGAAGACCGCCACATAATCTATGCAGAAGGAGATGCAGATTTTGATATCGCAAAAAGGCAGTCCCCATTGCATAATTTAGTCAAAAAATCCTATTGTCGAAGACACAGATCTATTGATATTCTTTCTCCCTTATGCAGATAGGCCTGTAATGACCTTTCGTTCGGTCCTGGCAGAGACAGAAAAAACATGTGTATTATATAACTTCTGAAGCGCTTAGTCAGTGATAACATTTACTCTATCTCTGTTTGCCCATCATTTTCAGGTTGTACTACTTCATGAATATTTTGGGTTGGCAAAATCTATTTTCTTCAAGGTAATTCATTGTGACCCTGTGCTCCGAGCTTGTTCCCGACGTACTTTGTACTCCCAATATGGATCCTTAATCGAAAGAAAGTGAAAGGTTTGCTGAACGGTGTCCTGTTTCAAGTGTCAGCACTCGGAGTCTTTTTAATAACATTATTAACGCATTACCTGAAACTAACAACGGGAAGAAACCACTGATAGGTTGGTGCCGAGATAGCATTAACCTCTTTTTTTTTTAAAGCCGGCCCGAGGATTAGTAGCTAAGCCGGAGGTACTCAGGAAGGTATTCCAGATGTGGGCAAGTTGAAGGACTCAATGATCTCGTGATGGCTGACCATGTTATATTATTTGGGGTCTCAATGCGAGTCACGATATCGTACTGAATCTCCGAGACAAGGTCCTATACTCGTGATTTTTAGACATCAATTTGCAAAGTAGTGCAGGAGCCTCGCTCATATAACATGCAGTGGAAAAGTGTAGGTTGCTCTAACGCTCCTTTGCCATGAAAGATGTCCACCAAAACCTCCTGCTGCAAAACTCCACTTTAGGAGAAGTTATGTACAGCTCATGCGTTGATGTGCAAGACTGAATAGTCAAATTCAACCTGACAGAGCGGATAGTAGTTCCTGCACCATATTTGCCACTGGAAATGATCCCATGCAAAATTGTTCTTCAGCATGCATCACATGAAAATGTATCTGCAGAAAGAATGGAATTCACCACATCTGTGGAAATTCATGTAAAAACATGCGCAGAACCAATCTCAATGATGAACTTGAAGACTAATACTAATAGTACATAATGTGGTCGATCGTATGTTGCAAACAAGTTATCCTGCCACATTTGGTGAAATGTGAATAAGGTGAAATTGTACTTTCTGTTACTTGAACTTGAAGAATTGTACAATTATACTGTAAACACCATATTTTGAAAGAGTGATGAGTTATAATAGAGCCGATAAAGTCAACATGCTACGACTTTTGAACAAATGGCCCTAAAAATAACTTTAAAACACATCTTAATTAATTTCTATACCTTAATTAACCTACCCCCCATCGGTCTCCCGGGAGGGAACTGAAGTAGTGAGGGAAGAGGGGGAAAGAAAAAGTAGCAAATTCGGTTGGGATCGAACCGGGCCCTTTGGCCCCAGCCCCATGACCCCGGATAGCACGTTCGCGTTACGCTTGTCCCGCTGGGCCCGTCCAGCGATTTCGTGCGCATATTAGTCTTGGGTTTGATGACGTCTCGCTACTTTCTGGACTTTAGTGCCTTTTCCTCACTCAGTGCTGTGAGAATTTGTGAGAATTATTTGTGTTTAGTGTTTAATAAAAAATTAACACTTTATTTTTTTTATTTTTTTTATTCTTTTTGTATTTTTCAATTTTTTGCCCATCTTTTCAACATGGCAGATGGCAGCCAGTATTGTATTTAGAGTCCAAGATGATATCTCAAATTAATAAAACCCATTTGTAATGGATGTTTTATGCTAGAATTATAGGAATGATCGCTTGTTTGGCTTTTGGCCCATCCGGCACCCGAGAATACAAGATTTTTACTAACTTTTCACATGCGGATGGCGGGCCATATTGCTTTTGAGTTAAGGTGAATATCTCAACTTCATAAACACACCTCTTTAATGGATTTGTTATGCTAGAATTAGTAGGAATGACACCCTGGTTTGTCCTTTTAGGTCATTTATTGCCAGAGATACGAGGATTTACACGTTTTTCAAAGGCGGAGGCGGCCATGTTTGGGGATGGTCATAGTTTTGAAAACACTTGTCCTGGGACTTTGATGGTGTGCAACTTTTGATATATTATGAAAGTGACTTAAACTCCAGAAATGCCAAGAAACTTCTGTTGCCAAATTTTTTGGTTACTGGTGGGCCTGTTCATATAGTGATCCTCTATAATTTTTCTCTGTTCACTTTCCCTAACCTTTCCAAATGATTCCTTTGATGAGGTGGCCCCAAAACACATGGCCCATAAATAAGATGGTGCCAATATAGCTGGTTCATCATTGCATTAAAAGACATATTTCTTGTGCCTACTGATGATAAAGCCATCCATTTTGAAAACCTTACTTGAATTCAGCTATAGAGATCAAAGGAAAGCCCCTACTGAAAGTAACACCAAGTTTTTTAAATTGTTTACTTCAGGCCTTCTCCGTTAAAGTGTTCAAGAACCATTTTGACCGTGTCGCTCACAGCCATACCATCATTAAAAATGCTGTTTTGCTCGTTTAGAATGAATGCTTCATTAGTATAAATTATATTTAGGAGTTATGATTTCAAAATGATTTGGCAGAACTTGTAACCGGGCAGAAAGTTCAAGCATAGGCCTGAATCCATATCTTGTTTTTTCGACCATGTCGCCAGCCAATCCCTCTTTAAAATGTGTCCCTGCTCGGTACACAAATCGCATATCCCGTTAAAGGTCATTTTTAATCAGCCTGCTATTATGCCCTAATTAATAAGTTCAAACATTATAATTGGATTTTAACGTTTCGTAGAGTTCTCTGAAGCATTGTCGCCCATATTGCAGCCAGATACTTTACCATAATTCAAATTGATAAATTCGCCCAAACCTAAGGTAAAGAATTTCCAATTCGATAAATCAAGCACATTCAATGTTTTTATATTATACCTGTTTTTTTTTTTTTTTTTTTTTTTTTTTTTTTTTTTTTTTTTTTTAATTTTTTAGTTTTTTGATTTTTTTAAAGTAACCATTTCCAGGCTGGTACTGAAAGAACCCCTCACGTACGTTAATACCGCGACAGATACGTTACCGACTTCCTGCTGCGCTCTTGCTAAACGACGTGATACATGAAGTCGAATAACACACCCAAACTTAGTATGATGGGTATCCTGATAAGATATATCAGATTTAAGTCGGCAAAGCATGTACTTTTATTAAGAACGGCATTCTGAAGAAAAGGCCGCCCCAGATACGGTACCCATATCGTTACTTTAAGTGTTTAACGTTAGGTAATATACAAAAATCGGATTTTTTTTTAAAGACACCAATGCAATTGTTTCCGATTCTGAAAATAGAAAGTTTATCGAAAGTTTTCAATGATGAACTTGAAGACTAAATACTAATAGTAGTAAGTGTGGTCGATCGTATGTTGCAAACAAGTTTCTCTTCCACATTTTGGTGATAATGTAATAATGTGAAACTGTACTTTCTGTTACTTTGAACTTGAGACTTGTAACAATTATACTGTAACACCATATTTTTGAAAAGATGTGATAGATTTTAATTAGCCGATAAAAGTTAACATGCTACGAATTTGAACAAATAGCCACTAAAATAACTTTTAAAACAACCATCTTAATGTATTTCTTATACCTCAAATACCCTAATCCCACGTCGGTTTCTATCCTATCTCCCGGGAGGGACTAAGGAGGTTGAGGAAGATGGGTACAAAAAAGTCCGCAAATTCTGTGGGATTCGAACCCATGTCCCTTCGGGCCCCAGCCCCAGGACCCGGAATAGCACGCTACGGCGGTGTCCGGGCCCGGTCAGCGATTTCGTGCCCATATGGTCTGGTTTGAAATGATTTCATCGCTACTTTCTGGACTTAGTGCCTTTTCCTCACTCAGTGCTGTGAGCTTTTGTGAGTTTACGTTTGTTAGGGTAATAAACAATTAACACGTTTTTTCTATTTTTTGCCCATCTGATATCAAGAGACATAATTCATACTTTTCAACATGGCAGCTGGCAGCCATATTGGATTTAGAGGCCAAGCTGATATCTCAACTACTAAAACCCAGTTCTATGATTGGTTATGCTATAATTAGTAGGAAATGAATCTTGTTTGTCACTTTGGCCCATCCGGCACCCGAGATACAAGAATTTTTTACTTTTCAACATGGCGGATGGCGGCCAATGGATTTTGAGGTTTAATGTGGATATCTTCAACTTCATAAAACCATTTAATGATTTTGTTCTGCTAGAATTAAGTAGCAAATAGACACCCTGGGTTTTGTCCTTTTATCTCATTTATTGCAGAGATATGAGTTTATGTTTTTTTCAAAATGGCGGATGGCGGCCATTTTGTTTTTAGTCATATTTTGAACACTTTCTGGGACGTCCGATTTGTGCAACTTTTGAATATTTTAAGTGACCTTAAACTACCAAAAATGCCAAGAAACCTTCTGTTGCCAATTTTTGGGGTTACTGTGGGCACATGTCATATATTGATCCTACTAATTATTTACTTTATCGCAATACCCAAACATTTAGTTTTACAACTCGCGTACGATGACAACACAAAACACGAAGCTCGAATTTGCTTTCCTTTACGTGGAATTTCTTTCACATCTTTCAAGAAAGTAGCACTTGTCGTTAATTCAAAATAAGCTCTTTGTGGAAAATTAGCCGAGGGGCAATAGACCAAGGGTGAGAACCACACAGACACAAAAACTGTCCGAACGTTTTATGTCGGATACGATACCTCCACGCGAGACTCAACTCCTCCTTCAGTGTTTGCGCAAGAAAGCAACTAAGACTAGTACTGAGCGTTAGTTCCTCCCATTTTGGCTTTCACACGGCTACTTACTTGGGATCTCGATCAACTGATTCTATAGTCCTAAATCTATTTTTTTCTATATAGCCATGCCAGACGGGAGGGCCCTATTATTCTAGAACATGTAATTACAGTTTTCATATTTCGGTCCATCGGAATTGAAATTTAATTTATTTAGATGTCAGCATTGATTGATTCGAATCTAATTGAAATTTTCAACCGTAAGAATCGAATTGTAATCAATAGTTTTTTATGTGTATTTCGATTCCATTTTCGATTCGACCCAGAATTAGTAATGTACATTTAACTCGGCAGGAATGTCACTCTCCACTCAGTCACAAGAACACCGGGAAGATCCATCTTCTTTGATTGCAAATCCTCTAGCAGAACTCCTGGCACTGTGACATGTATATCGAAATGGGGGGGGGGGCAACTCTGATTCCACACCAGTTACAAACAGGCAGCGATTGATTTTGAATAATGAATCCGATGAAAATACTGTGAGTTGCACAAATAGACTTCAGTTTCACTTTTGATGCGTGAAAATTGGAATCGATTGGAATGTTTTGAAGTAATACAACTGGAATTACATACAATAAGTTTAAATCTGGGTGAATGATTGAAATTGAAATTTAAATACATTAAAACCTAAATAAAACTTTCTTGCCAACAGCATATTAGATACCATTTGATTTCTTAAGTGATAAGCTTACCCTCCAGGAAGTTCAAACATATAACTATGTTTGTTAAATTTCATGTCAGTTATATTTTCCTAGAATTAAATTGCTTAAGGTCAAAATTACCCAAAACACACAGTGTAACCCAGATCTTGTGTACTTTTGGACATACTCCATTTGACTATCCCGCCACCTAGCAGTTTAGTGTTGGTATTTGAGGAGCAACATGTGTAATTTTTATATATATATATATATATATATATACCTGGTGACAAATGACTCAGTAGCCTCAGTAAGATACTATAAGCCTAATCAATCCCTAACAGCAATGTGCAATTTAGAGAAGCTATTTGTCTCAGAGTACATACATGAATTAAATTGCTTAAGATCGAAATTACCCAAAACACACAGTGTAACCCAGACCTTGTGTACTCTTGGATCTACTCCAATTGACATTCCCGCCACCTAGCAGTTTAGTGTTGGTAGTTGAGGAGCAACACGTGTAATTTGATATATATATATATACCTAGTAACAAATGACTCAGCAGCCTCAGTAAAATACTATAAGCCTAATCAATCCCTAAAAGCAATGTGCAAATTAGAGAAGCTATTTGTCTCAGAGTACATACATGAATCAATAGTCCAAGTCAATTCCTTAAGACCGAAATGACCCAAAACAGCAAAATGCTAATCCAAGGAACTGATTGTTTACAGTATTTAAATTACACCAAAGTTGCCTACAGTTTATTCCTATGAAGCTGTTGAATTCATAGGGTGGTGGCATAAACCAAGATTCCTTTATTTTGCCTACCCATCTCCCCCAAAAAATGGCCATTTCCCTTACAACTACTTCCCTGCAAAACCACCAAAAACCCACACTAAAACTCGCAACTGAAAATAATTACATATCCTCAGCACCCAACCAAAAAAGTCTGGAAAAAACCCTTACATAGCACCTTAACCCCTACAGCCAGTTTAACCAAATCCTAAAATTTCTGTGATCCGCATGCGGAAATTGTAAGGTGGCGAATAAAGGGCTGCCTAGTCCAAAAGCCTAATGAGCGAATGCAAGACTTAAGAGGAATTCCCCTGCTCCAACAAAGTAATATTTAATTTAGCCACCACATACTGAATTTACTCTCAAAGGAATTGAAACATTTGTTTACAGAATTTGAAAACCGACCTAATTACACAAATTTTGTTAAAGGTGAATTATGAAAAAACAACGGCTAACCGTGGTAGCCATGGCCATCCATGCTCGCACACTCTCAAAACAGCATTAATTGCAACAATTATGTGTACTGCTGAGCTACAATATACCCCTTGACTCTTCCATCATTCCAGATTTATTGGGAAGGGTATTTATATCACTTCTAACTCTACACCCCACGTAAGAAGCCCACAATGTTAACTCCTGGTGTTTAAATACAAAGCCCTTATTTCCAAGCAATTGGTAACCCATGAAAATAAAAATATTTTCCCTCAATATCCTAATTAAAACTCAACGTACTTCATTATTACCCTTATTAACAAAATGTTTGCAATATTTAGGAGAAACAAATAAGATGTCTTTTAATATCACACTATTTTATAACACCCACCGTCACTTTGTGCTAACATGTTTTCTTATGGATCATCTATTTGAACCTAACCCTAAATCTTAAACATGTAACTAGTTCTTGTAAAACCAGTTTTCTATACGAGTTGTGACTGTTTTTGGGTAATTTTCAAAGCCTTGTTCTACCACCTTACACTCCAAACAAAACGACCTTCCAGTCTGTTATTTTTAACTACAATTGGGGGGGGAAAAATTTCATTCTCTAAAAATACAAACTAGAGAGATTAATATGTTCTTGCATAATATGAGTAAGTCTTGATAGCTGACAAAGAGTGTAATGGAATTCTGAAGACTTAGTAGACTGTGCTTTATAATTGCAAAAGCAAGACCAACCTTTTAACATACGTTCTTGATAGTGCCATTTAGTACTACGCAGACAAACATGACCACGCTTATATTATTGGGATTGCCCCGCTTGAAAAATATGTACTCCTAGCGTATGAAGCTACTTCAAAACTAAACGAAAAAGTCAGAGAAGATAAGAATAACAAGAAATCCACGGGGGCATTGGAATATAAATTGTGTTCTTTGCAAACAGTTTTAAATCGATGATTGGATGTTTGGTAGTTTACCACCCTAGAAAGGAAAACAACAGGAAGGCATACGAATATGAAGTGGCCACATATTTGCCAGAGTTAGTCTCCCTAGTTTAGTTCCAATTCCATATCAACTCCGATTTATTTTCCAAATCAAATCAAAGTTTTCAATTCAATATTTATTATCCCAAATTCCAGTTTCTTTCCAATTCAAATGAAACTCCTATTTATTTCCCAATCCAATCAAAGTATTAGCAATATTTATGTATTCCCAAATTCCAGTTTTTTTTTCCAATACTCCAAAATCTCTCAGCGCCAGCAATATACTAAACCACTGAGGTTCCCACTCCTCAGCAATTTGCAAAGAAGGTACCACCGCGGAATGAACTGCTAACTACACATTCGAAGTCCTGTTCAATCTAATGCACCCTGCGACTATTAATATACTACGCCGGTGTGTTCCTACCGAACCCACCCGTGCCAGCAATTTGCCAAGTACCGATCCAATAATATAACCTAACTTCACACTTGAAGTCCTAATTAGATCCTTATTGAAATTCATAGATTTACAACTAGTTTTTGCTAAGGAACTGACCCTTCCACTAGCCTAACGTATTACATCCAATTTCATTTATTACATATATCTTCAAGTTCAATTTATAGAAGGTCCAGATCCATTAATAACCCAATTTCTTAAATTTTCCGCACAAAACAAAGATTCTACCATAATCTTAAGATAAAACAACCTCCCAAAATTGTAATTACAAAATACAAAAGTTCAATAATTAAAAAGCATAGGCAAAGATACCATAAACCCAAAAAAAACGTAACACTAAATTGAGGAAATTAAAATACCTTCTGCTGCTGGGCCGGTCTACCATACACATGGGAGGGAGGGAGTGAAATTTTATAAATTGATCCACAAGCACAGAAGGGCGACTAGAACCTCTCCCCTCCCCGGTGCAATGCGAAGTGACCATATTCAGAAAGAGCCGTTCAGCTCCCCCGAAAAATACAACACCCTGATTTGGTTGTGGAAACAAATGGTGAAGGACGAATGGTTTCCCATACAAAAATCGGATACCAGTTCAACCCAAAAGTATCAAACATTTCCTGGGTGTTAAATCAGTTATGGCGTTTTGCAATAAACTTTTTAATTACCACCGAGAAATTAAAAACACAGGAAGCAATACGATATGAATGTGGCACATATTTGCCAGGAGTTAGTCTCCTATTTTTTCCACATCCAATCAAACTCCTCTTTATTTCCAAATCCAATCAAAGTATTTCAAATAGTTATGTATCCAATTCCAGTTCTTCTTTCAATTCTCCAAATCAACTCCTATTTATTTCCAAATCAAAATCACATGATTACAAATATTTTATGTATCCAAATTTCCAGTTTTTTCCAATTCAAAATCCTCTCATCGACATCAATATCTAACCACTGAGGGTTCCCACTCCTCAGCACTTTGCAAAAGAAGGACCGCGGAATGAACCGGCCTAACTACACATTCGAAGTTTCCTGTTACAATCTAATGCCACTGCGATATAATACAAGCCGGTGTGGTTCTTACCCCCATCAATTTGCCAAAGAAGTACCGTCCCATAATATAACCTACTTCACACTTGAAGTCCCAATTTAGATCCTTATTGAAATACTAGATTTTACAACTAGTTTTGCTAGAAGAACTGACCTATTCCACTAGCCTAACTTTAAGTTTACCATCCATTTCATTATACATATCTGCTTCAAGTTCAATTTATAGAAGGTTCAGATCCATTAAAAGACCCAATTTCTTAATACTTTAATCCGCCCAAGCAATTATCACCTGAGAATTTGCCCAACCCCCCACCCCCCCCCCCTTTTTAAAACACCCAAAGCAATTAATGGAATGCTTCTGATGCTTAGTTAAATAGGCAAAGCAACCAGAAAATTTTGACCGAGGCTTCCCACGAGCAACCAAATGAACATTAACCAGACACTAGAAAAGCCTACTTGCAATAATTATGGAGATGTAATGATATCCCGCCACCTAGCAGTTTATTCTGGTAATTGAGGACACATGTCTTTCCTTCATTTAACCAATTAGAGGTTCATTAATTACCAATGAAAGCTTCATCCTTTACATTAAAGGTTCCCAATCTTCATTTAAACATTAAGGTCATTCCTTTCTTTTAATTATGAATTAGGTGATTCCATTATCTATGTGAATTAAGGAGCACTAAATCCTTCATTTACTGACCAATAAAATAGAAAGAGCAGAAGCGAGAAGAGAAATGTGCTTTTCATCTCCTTCCTTTCCTCCCCTCCATTGCTCTTTTCATTCGCTTCTTTTTATGATTAGAAGGTGATTCCAATGTCCATGATTAAAGGGGTCATTTCCTTCATTTACCAATTACAGTCATTCCTATCATTTACCATTAATAGAGTCCATTCCCCTTTCATTTTTTTACACCCTTAAAGGGTCATTCCTTCATTACCAATCAAGGGTCATCCATTTACCAATTTAGGCATTCCCCTCCTTCCTTTTTTTGAATTAGAAGTGATTTTCCATTGTCTATAAACTAAAGTCACCATTTCCTTCTTTACCATTAGGGTTCATTCCTTCTTTACCATTAAGGGTCATTCCTTCATTTACCAATTAAAAGTCAGCCATTTACCAATTAAGGGATTCATTCCTTTCATTTATGAATTAAAGGTCATTCCCTTTCCCTTATTTATGATTAAAGGTCTATTCCTTCATTTACCAATTAAGGGTCATTCCATCATTACCAATTAGATGGTCAAACATTCACCAACTAAATATTCAACATTCACTAATTAAAGGTCACCTTAATTAAGGAATCATTCCTTCATTTATGAATGAACAGGGTCATTCCTTCATTAACGCAATTCATTTACGAATTAAAGTGCCATTCCATCATTTACAAATTAAAGGGCCAGTCCAACGTTTTACAATTGAAAGGCCTTACTGAAAACATAATTTACAAGGCCATTGCATATTTAAATCAAAGGGCATTTCTTCATTATTACCAATGAAATTTACCACCTAAAGTATAAAGCCTCAGTTAAGACGACGAGAGCAGAGAACGCAAAATAAGGAGATTCGGGAAAAACATAAAGGTAATGCGGTATAAAGGGGAGAGAGATAGATGAGGTTACATGTTATTAATAGATTTCCTAATCGTATTTTCTGGCGCTTATCCCAGGCCTGTAGTTAAAAAACAATGGAAAAATTCCAATAAATTACATTTTGACCTTCTTTTCATTTGACTCTTGACAATTGACCTCAAGGGTCTTTGACTCTGGGAAAAACGTGAGTGTAAAATCAAATGTATATACCTATTACAAAGCAAAATTCCTACGCACGGTGTAACCAAGACCCTAAGCTACTCCCTGTGTACTCTCATAGCTCGACTCTCGACTCCACGGGACTATCCCCCACCTATTAATTTGAAAATTGGTATTTGAGGAGCAACATGTTTAATATATATTTAAATACTAATACATGGCTCACCATTCTCATGGATACTAACTATAAGCCAATCAAAATCCCTACAGCAACGTGCAATTAGAGAAGCTTCTGTCTAGAGTACATATACCTGATCAATTGCTTACGACAAAAATTACCAAACACACAGTGTCAACCAGATCTTGTGTACTTTTGGCCCTACTCCAATTGACTATCCGGCCACCTAGCCGTTTGTGTTGGTATTTGAGGAGCAACACGTGTATTTATTATATATCACATATATTATCTGGTGACAATGATCAGTAGCCTCATAAGAAACTATAAGCCTAATCAATCCCCAACAGTACTGTGCACTTTAAGAGAAGCCCCTATTTGTCTCAAGTACATACATGAATTAATTGCTTAATATCGAAATTACCCAAAACACACGATGTAACCCAGACCTGTGTACTCTTGATCTACTTCCAATTGAACTTTCCCGCCTCCCCTAGCATGTTTTTAGTGTTGGTAGTTGAGGAGCAAACACGTGTAATTTAATTATATATACCTAGTGACAATGACTCAGCCTCGTAAAATCTATAGCCTAATCCAATCCTAACAGCAATGTGTCAAATTAGAGACGCTATTTGTCTCAGAGTACCTACATGACTCAATAGCCCAAGGTCAATTCCTTTAAGACCGAAATGACCCAAAACAGCACAATGCTAATCTAGGAACTGATGTTTACAGTATTTAAATTACAATTACACCAAAGTTGCCTACCGTTTAATCCTATGAAGCTGTTGAATTCATAATGTGGTGTCATAAACCAAGATTCCTTTACTTTGCCTAACCCTCTCCCCCAAAAAATGGCCATTCCCGTACACCTACTTCCCTGCAAAACTACAAAACCCCACTAAAACTCGCAACTGAAAATATTACATTTTCTCAGCACCCAACCAAAAAGGGCTGGAAAAAACCCTTACATAAGCACTTAACACCCTACAGCCAGGTTAAAACCAAATCTAAAATTTCTGTAATCCGCATGCGGAAATAGTAAGGTGGCGATAAGGGCTGGTGCCTGGCCCAAAAGAGCCTAATGAGCGAATGCAAGACTTAAGAAGTCCCTGCTCCAACAAAGCAATATTTAATTTTAGCCACCACATACTGAATTTATTCTCAAATGACTTGAAACATTTGTTACAAGAATTTGAAACCGACCTAATTACAACAAATTTTGTTAAAGGTGAATTATGAAAAACAAACGGCTAACGTGGTAGCCATGGCCAACCATGCTCGCAACACTCTCAAAACAGCATTAATTGCAACAATTACATGTGGACTGCTGAACTACAATTACCCCTTACTCTTCCATCATTCAGAATTATTGGGAAGGGTATTTAATCACTTCTAACTCTACACCCCCCGTAGGAAGCCCAACAATGTTTACTCCTGTGCTTTTAAATACAAGCCCTTATTTTTCAAGCAAATTGGTAACCCCTGAAAATAAATATTTTCCATCAATATCCTAATTAAAACTCAACTTACTTCATTATCACCCTTTATTTACCAATGTTTGCAATAATTAGGATAAACAAATAAGAAATTGTCCTGGGTCTGTGGGGCAAGTGCCACCGCTTGCCACACCATATGTAAACCATCCCCACCTGCCGTGCGTTACATTGTGGAAAATATTTCTGTAGTCCCTGTAAAGTAAACTTGGTCATGGCGAAACCAAAATTCCTTACCGGAAGTGGGGATGGCCCGATTTAAGTATATAGTAAGAGTTTTCATCATGATAGAAATGGCCTTCACCCCAAATCACCATCTGTAAAAAGTTTTTCGCGCCGATATTTACTCGTTTTATGTGAGAGCTAAAAACGTGGACGTGATTTTGCAATCCCCCATAGAGACTTACTGTGGTAAAATAATATTTGGTCGACCAAAATGAGGCCAAACATTTTCTCCACCACAACATCCAAACCAACACATCCTTTAGCCCCTAAGATTTCACAGGGTAAATGAGAAAATAGTAGCTTTCTTTCTTCTGCACCAAAATATTGAACCACTTTTCCGTAAAATCTTGGGTCCCTGGGTACGAGGCTATAGCGAGCGGGCCCATGACCTATAAATATTCATCTTAGACCGACCATACGACTCACTTTTTAACTCAAGCAACCCACATATTATAAATTAAATCGCATTCAATGATGGTAGGTTCTTTCCCGAACAATGTGTTAGACCACAATGAGTGATTGCCATATCCCCCCCCCCCTTTTTTGAGTCAAATCAACCAGGGTGGACTACACACCATTAAGCACCATAATTTGAGCTACTTAATCTCCCCGTGCATAATGCCTTGATTAACGAAATCAACCAAGACTAAACGGAATAACATACCACGCGTTTAATTGTATGCTTGGAGTCCATGCATACCAAATTTGATTTTACGCCTATTCCCATTTGCACACCTCATACAATCATCATAATAGGGCTACTATGGCCCAGCAACTTTCCCAATTTTCCCACAACGTTCCCCGAATTACGGTTCAACACCTCCTGTATTAAAAGAATATTGCACACCTGGGCCAACCCAATTTACAGATCCCCAATGCAATAAATTGATTAGATGCTTCAATACAAAGAAAAAGAATCTCACAAGCATTATATTTGTCAGACGTGCCCAAAGTGCAGAGCACTACCGCACGAAGGTTTTCAAGAAAAAACATATTAACCATTTTGCACTTCCTGGCCCTTGAACTTTAGATGAGATAATTTGAGTGACCAGACCTCTAAAAAACCAATTATACTATTTATTTTCCTTTTGTTTTTTTGAGTACGTGAAGCTGATTTTCCCAACGGTTCCCTATATAAAATTCCACTACCACAAAACGAATATCTTTTTTGCCTTAAGCCGTCTTATACTGGCTGTGAAGAATCTTCTTAATTTGCATTGACTGTACACTTTTAGATGCCAAATCATGCCACCCATGTATTAACCCAACCAGGACACTGTACACCTACCCCTGCTCATCTATGTACTCAAAATGCAAAACACACGCCCAACTTAGCAAGCCCCAATAATTGGTGCACAGTTGACAACTGCCAGAACTAGTCAATTTACCAAAAACTTGATAAACCTTGCCGTGACATTTGGAAATCACCTACCTACCATACTATGCATAGAGTTAATATAAATTTTACACTGCACAATGCAATCTCTACCTTTACCATTTTAATTTTATGTCTTCTGATTTCTTGTGCAACCCTGTAATTGATATTAACTATGTCCTGATAGTTCGAGTTCGCACAACATTCGTAGTATTTCGCGAAAAAAACGCAACTCAAACCCGTCGAATAAACTTCAAGTCGATCAGTAACACTTCGCTCTGTCCAAGTCCGTCTCAGAACAACAGCATGACCACCAATGTCGTCCCACTTGCAACGATTTTCCAGCTCCACAGACCAACATCCACACTAGAATTGTCAAAGAACCGTCCGTAATCAAGGTAATCGTTGTACTACTCGGTGTTTCTAGAACTCGCACTAGCACGACAATAGCATTATGGCCAGAGATGGATGATCAAAACGAAGATACATTTACTTGCCTTTGCAACTCCCACGACTCGCACTTCCAAATGTTCCTTGTCTCTTTTCCATCCGAAAAATACTACTGCCTTAAATATAATAGAAACCAGTAAAATGCCTGACTGACCATAAATATTCTAAAATCTATCGATGCAAATACTGAAGCTTCACTCCGTGGCTCGACGTTTCGCAGGCCGGTTTGCAGATTATATTACTCCGTCCCAACACGTGTTTATAACACAATAGAAACCCGTAAATGTCCGACTGAAACGGAAATATTCCAAATCTATCAAGGCAAAATACTATGGCTCCTGTCCGCGCTTCCATGACTCCTCACACTCACACTCTAACAGTACCTCATCTCTACCGTCACCAACAACGAATAGGGCGTACATCAAACACAACTCACACTTTAGAAACACCGTAATTTCGACTGACAACGGGAAAATTCCAAATTCTATCAAGAAAAATACTATGCTTCGGCACACCACCCTCAATTAGCAGTTTAAAATTTTATAATTGGTCCCACAGCACAGAAGGGCGACTAGACTCCCCGGTGGGCAAATAGCGAAGTGACCATTTCCAGAAAGCCTGTCCGCTTCCCCGAAAAATACAAACACTGATTGGTTTGTGAAGACAAAAGTGTGAAGGCCGCATGGTTCCCATACATTCGGTAACCAGGCAACCCCAAAGTGATCAGCAATCATTTCCTGGTTTTAAATCAGTTTATATGCGTTTTGGGCAATAAACTTAATTTTGACATTCTGATGTTTCTGGCCTCCAGGAAAGTTCATGGCCGCCTATTTTAGATAGTATAAAAACAAAAACAAGGTGTATGCCTTTTGAAAATGTACTACTTAGTACTCCAGGTAGACAACGGTGAAAATTTTGTATTAATCTTTCCCTGGAGATTGCCAACGCACGAAAGTGTTGAAAAACCCCGTGGCTTGCCGGATTCGAACCGGCGTCCTTCGTATGTATGCATGTTTGTGTTTTTAGAATGGTAAAAGTAGAACAAAAAGAAATTAAAAATATTTAACAACATAAATAAACAACAAAATAAAAACCAACAAACAAAAATACCAATGTAAACAAAATCCTGATAGTATTTTTCTACTAACATCAAGATATGAAACCTTCTTGAAAATGTAATAAATGAGAAGTTGTAGTACAATCAACGTAAGGATGATGAATTATTGGGCAAGTTCACTCAAAGACTGCAATTATAAGTATTTCTTTTCGTCTTGGCATAGTGAGTCATTTAGCATGTTCAATAAACATGAACATTTACCAAGTCTGGGAAATATAAATATTTATACTTGCTCCTACAGTATATACGTTGGGGAAATCACCTGGGTGTATAAAGACAGCGCTGGGTACCTTCATAATTTAATTGCTTGTGATAAAAAGAAAAAATTTCCTGTTAACTTTTAGATCGCTAACGAAGTATACTCGGCCATTAATATGAGTTCACTTGCAATCTCCATCTTATAAAATAAGTGAGGGTTGTTGTTTTGTTTATGGTTGTAATTTTTTGTTGTTATTCTCATTCTCGATCTGTCAACTAGATAAAGATACTTACTGGGGATAGAAAAAGAGATGCGAGTTTTCCATATGACAACTGTTTTCCCCATCAATGGACAACGAATTCAAGAGCTTGCCATTACAAAGGTCAATTTATCAAACGAAGAGTACAGGCTTACATATCAAGATTCAACCGTCCTTTTTTGATATAAAGATCAAAAACCTTCCTATCCCAGCTGGGGCCAGGAGACGTGAATGGACTCCTTAAGTTACCACACCAACGCGTCAATGAAATTAACATAAGCGTTTTACCCCATTAATTCTAACTGTAGTAGTGGGTTTTTGTGACTGCATTTCAATTACCCTTGTGACCAGCCAAATTGATCAACATTTGCAATTAAAACTAATCATAGATTGAGGCTTGTGTGCTGACACGTGAAAGTAATGCTTACGTTGACCCAATTTGGATTTTTAAAATACACGGTGAGATTATGTTAAGAAGAAATACACAGGATATATTTGACATTTCGCCCATGCAAATTATCCAAACCTTTTGCGATTTGCAGTGGGTATTGATGTAGTTTCCAAGCGTCTAAATCTTCTTTGAGAGTTGAATCTAATTGACTGTCGATAGTAGTAGTCGTAGTCAGTAGGATAGTTAGTTGAGTTAGATATTTTGTTGCTTTAGTTATTTTGCCACGCTTGGCTGCCATCATATGTCATCAACTGGCTGTTTTGTAAAATTAAATTTTAAAGGGAGAAATCATCCCAAGATAGAATTCGGAAAAATGAGGATGTAAGCTAGTAGAATCAATATCCAATTCAACATAGTAATGTTGCACTCGGATATATTGTGTTAATTCCGCTAATATCATGATGATTAAAGAGACATTCAAAGATTTGTATCTTTTTTATACATAGGACTCGGTCCAAACAAGATTAAGGCATTACGGGAAAAGATGGTCAGATCAATTGAAAACATTAGAAAGATTCCTTCTAAAGGGCATGTATGCGGATTTCAACTTAATTATGATTTTTAAAATTTAGGGAAAATTTGTGGAACACATCGGTTTGAAGTGGCAGCTATCCCTTTTTTAGCCTAGGCAAAATGTGTGTAATTCTCCAATTGAGAAAAGTGAACCTAGATCATTTTCGGTCACTTTTTTCCTTAAGTTTATTTCCATCATTCATTGTGTAAAGGTCCGCTGCACTGTGCTGCGTTGCGATATCTCGATCACTCGAAACTCGCTGCAAATCGAGTTAAAAGAAATAAACCTGATCTGCAGGTACGTAATGTGTAGTTTGGGTACAGGACTGAAGTTAGGCCAACGTACTCACTGCAACGCATGCAGATGCAGTGGAAGTATGAATGAACTTTTAGGGAGGGCTTCAAAACTCAACGATTGTTGCTGCCAGTCCACCGTCATGTCTTTTCGTTTGGAAACCGGCTTTTCTTGCTCTAAAACAAGGAACACGGTTCAGCAACATGAACCGTCTGTCAAACCGCCCCTTAATTCAAATTGTAATGTTGGAAGGTAAAACAAAAATAAACTAACAACTGAAGTAGAGACAAATATCAAGCTAGATACCTTTCCTTCTTGAAGATGGTCATCAGAACTGATCCGATTGTGATACGGGTCTCCAACTAGTTCAAGCGAATACGCTTTTCCTTTCTCAATAATCTTGGAGACTAATTAAAGGCTTTGGCTCAGAATCTTTCCCGAGGAAGGTAACCATATATTTTTTAAATCGTGTTTTCCAATAAGAAAGAAATCCAGGTCCAAATACTATCACTGTGTGAAAATCGGCTAAGCTCAATTTGAAATCTTTATATAGAAAAATCCACAACTTTGTGTATGACATTCCGGGATCAGGAATTTTGTTTATACACAGTACCCTATCGGTACTTTTATACTGCACATTTAAAAGTTTACTGCATGGTGGTTACCTTGAGCAAAAAATATATTGAGGGCTTCCAACCCAACTTGTTCCTATTTGAACAGCAAAATACGATTCAACCGCTATAAACCGCCTGTGGCGTGTTGGGATTTCAAAGCCTCCCTTTCCTGATTCTTTGCCAGAC
>JAMKCH010032875.1:0-15249 GCA_023653785.1 Ophioderma brevispina
AATGTCAATACATATAAAGGAAATGATTAGTAAAAAACTACAGCAAGTAAACTTGCGTCCATCCCCCTGGCACATGGCAGTCGAACCTGACCTCAGATGATCTTTGACCTTGGGTCCATGACCTTTGACATCACATCCACAAAGAAGGAACCCTATTGCACCTTAACCCCAAGTGTGGTTCAAAAATCGAACTTTTCAAGGAGACGCGAAAAACGAATAACCTAACCAAACTGGAACACACACATACATACATTCACATACGGACATTCGCACCCTAACAATATCCCCCTCCTGCTTTTCAAGCCCAGGGGGTGGGGAGGTGGGGTGTGGGGGGGGGGGGAATAAAAAAAAACAAACTCAATGCATGTGCTTTTTCAAGGAATTTCATTACACTCCTAATTGTACACATTTCAGTTTTTAAAATTTGGAATATAGCCAGCAATATGCCATGGTCAGGTCAATGATCAATGCATGGGTGTCAAATGCATGCATGTGACCCCATGCATTGATCATTTCCTAACAAGGCTATTCCAAATTAATGTTAAATACTCATTTGTTGACCTTCCTCAGGGGGAAGAGAAGTATGTAATGCATTTTGGCAATACCTCATTACATACTTCTAAACTTTATCATTTTTATCGATTGAATGTACATGTTTAGCTAGTTAAAGAAAGGGCGATGGGCCCGATTTAAGTCTATAAATTTTTCGTCTTGATACAAATGTCCTCACCCCAAAACCACCATCTGTAAAGTTTTGCGCCGATATTCAACTCGTTGTTTTAAGTTAGGCTATTATCCCATAGAGTTCTGTGTAATATTATTATGGTATTGACCAATTGGGCTATTTTGCTCATAACATCCAAACCAAACCATCCTTTAGACCCTAAGATTTCACAGGGTAAATGAAGAAAAATAGTAGCTTTCTTCGATCAACACCAAATTTTTGACCACTTTCTGTCAAACTGGGGTCTCTGGGGACGAGGCTATTGGTATATTGGGTCAATGGACCGTTAGCATAAGCATTCAAATTTGGCAACTGTTTTACTTGATGGTCATCAACTAACTACGTAGCGATGACATCATATGCTTGGCTCATCTCACCATCTACCGACATTGGCATACTGTTATCAGATGAACATTCCAACGAAAAATTACAAATACCACTGTCGCAAGTTCCAAAGGAACACACCTGACTGTGTTTTTTTTTTTCAAAATCCTTGTACAAAAGCATGCAAGGGTACGGGTAAAACAGTATTTCATGTTGTTCCAGCTAGATGTAGCGTTTCTTTTTGTAGGTTTGGGCCTGGAAAATTGTAGAAAACTGTAAGCTCTGATTGTTTTTTTTTCAACAACCATTATTGTCCTGTAGTAAATGTCTCCCCTCTAATACTCTTGTATAAACCTCTTTTTTCAAACCAATTTTTTCTAATTTTTTTCTCAAAATACCAAAAAGCTGCCATGCATACAGGTAAACCACTGACAATTTGTCGGCTTCTTCCTACTGACTATCTCACACAATGTTTTCGGAAATCGCAATTGACAATCTTCCCTTCCAATAAGCTTGAAACATACCGATTGCATCATTTACTACCAGGGAAAAGGAATATCATACAAGAAAACCCTCCAGAGTTCTAATTCAGTGAAAAATAAATGGCTGGTTATGCTATGCCAACAGGTTTAATAGGACTGTAAACTTCTAGATCTTATTTGTAAAAGATTTTTGGTTTTGTTTTTCCAAGTGATGGTCTGAGATAGAAACCCAGATTAGACTAGTGGTCTATAAAAAAGAATTTGTTTGTTGTAGTCAGGGTATCATAGTGATCTTGTCAGATAGTGCTGTATGTTATACACGTGGAAAGATATATGTATTTATTGAATTTTATTCTTAGATAGATCACAGATAGCTCGGTATGTATAACATATTCATCGCTGTGTTAAAGTACGCTTGTACGTATTTTTATGGTATCACATAGTGATCTATGTCAGATAGCAGCTGTATGTGAAATTAATTTGAATTACATGCCAAGATCAAATTTGCTATTAATATCTCATTCTTTTAGGGTAGAGCCAAGTCTGAAACTTGAATAATGAAGAGTTCAACATCATATTAAACACACCTATATTTTTCTCATAACAATGTCAAAAAATATGATATAGAACAGTATGTGATACAGCCGACAAATTAACTGTCACGATTGTGACATAGATGGCAGATATTGGCTCACCTAACTTGCCAAAATTTGAAATACCTGACGAAATTGTATACTTCAATTTTGACAATTTCACAATTAATTGATCACGTCAATTACCAATATCACAAAACAACCACTCGGGGAGTTTCTTACCATTTGTTAAAAAACACACCCCACACAACCGTCCTAAATGCCCCCCCATCAATCACTGCAGCACATTTCACCCATCCATCACCTATAAACCTCATCTCCTGTATTGACACACGGCAGGTAACTACCAATTATTACTTTAAGATGGGAGGTAATTGTGTCTAGATGGCTTCTTGTCTTATGGTCAATGAGAGAGCATTGACATATTGATTGTACTATTATAGGTATCACGCAAAAAAAAAGAAAAGAACAAGAAGTAGTTACTGTATCTTTGAGTCAATAAATTAAACCTATGCTTAACCTCTTGATCCAGTGGGACTTTATTTCTTTGTTTTGTATTTATTTTTTATAGGAGGTTTCACAGGGTTGAAAATCCTAGACCCCAACTCTGGAGGATTTCTCATTCAAAGCAAACTCTGAAAGGTCTACAAGTGCCAATAGTCTGGTGTGACACCCACAATAAATAAGTGATTTGTGACACTACTGCCTCACTTTTTTAACCACCTTTACAGATTGTTAAGATTGAAATATTTTATTTCTATGACATTTATACAGATTTTCTGAATTGTGTAAAGAAAATTGTGAAATCAAGGACATTTTCACCAAAGACAAAGAAAATTTGCACGACCTACTGGAAACCAACTGGTTTCAGGTGAAAGCTCTTCCACCATTACAGCTCATTTTAAATACATGTGCACCAGGACCTGTCAGGGGAAAAACAATTGAGAATAGGTTTTATATTCCTGATCAACTCTATCGATGATTTAGGGAGGATAGCCAGTTAAATCAAATTTCACCAAGGAAAGGTAAAATATTTTGATGGCATAATAACTGGTATTTGCCTCTACATGAATTTCTGTAGAAGGTATATTTAGCCTGAATTTAAAGGTAGATTGTACAATATCTTAGCGGGTGGGTTTAATGAGTGAATTTATTCAAGCAAGTTGTGGGTCAAGCGTTTTTGACATCTGTTATGTTCTCAAAAGCATTAGTGCTGGTTTTACAGGACTGAATTCAATGCATGGGTGTCACATGTACTTCACATGACAATCATGCATTGATCATGACCTGACCATGGCTATTCCAAAGGTAGATTGTATGATTTCATAGTGTGTGGGGTTGAAAGGATTACTCCATTCAACAACTTCTTTTCATTTCAACATTATGATGTTATTGAGAGCATGTGTGGTACAGTGGAAAGTGCAGGAGTTGTGATCATCAAGCCATTAAAATCGTGAGTTCAAGCCCCTCTGTGGTCAACATGTTGTGTCCCTGGGCAAGATAATAATCTCAATTGCTCTTGACCCAGGCGGATAGTCCAATATTTTTTATATCCGTAGTGGACAATGGACTGGCCATCAATTGACATGATATTAGATTGACAAAACCAAATTCCTATCTGTTATTCTCTGATTAAAACTCAAGACTTTTTATGGTCTTTTCAGCCTAGAAATTCAGTACACTTCAGTGTTTCTTAAGTACAATGACATTCCAGTCTTAAGCCACCGTATACCTTTCATGCTTTTGGGACAGATATTGAAGCACACTCACTGCCAATGTGGTACTTTGATGTTGCATACCAGTGTTCACTGATCACAAAGCCATGGCTTATTCCAGGTGGAAAGTGGATTTCTTGCACATTTTCAGCCTAGAAACATGCATGAAACTGTCACATCAGAATTGGGTTCAAAATGTGAGAAAAGGGACTAGATAGATATTGTCTTAATATTGTTTCATGCCAAAGAATTCCCTTAAGGAATTGCCCATCTGGTCTATATGTCTTTGACACCACCACCCTCACCTTCAGGCAAAATCTGGGACATATGTCGCATTTCCTGTTTGTAGAGGGGAATGACACTGCTTTGAAGAGAACTGTAAGGGTTTTCAGAATTTCAGGTGGATGGAGGAATTGCCATCTGGTAGATTGTCTCTGACACCCCACCCTTAACCTTTCACCAGTCTGGTTATAAACCTTATACTACTTCCTGGTAGTAGCAATCATGACTAGTCTTGGAAATAAAGCTATGACTTCTAGTACTACACTGAGTGTTGTGGGAAGGGAATTCCCCCATCTGGTGCAAATGTGCTTTCTCACCCCACCCTCTACCTTTATCTGAATCTTTGACTTCGCTCTCATTTTCCTCATTGAAACCAATACTGCAGATGTCTGAAAAATGGCGTTCCCTAATGTGGTGTGATAATATAAAGCATTGTAATTACATAAATATAATTTTGTATTCAAGTAGTTGTATTGGCGACTTTGGTGTTGATTTGTTTGGCAGTTTTTTGGGGTGCTGGCTTAGTTTTAGGATTGTGTGATTTAAAAAATTGGGAGTGGGCTTTCGCTTGGTTTTGTTTTTGCTTTGCGTTGTTTTGCTTGCTCTGGTTTTTCTTTGTTTTGGTTTTGTTTTTCTGTGTTTTGTTTTTGCTTTTTTGCTTTGTCTTTTGTTTTGCTTTGGTTTTTTTTTGGCTTTGTTTTTGCTTTGTTTTTTGCTTGCTTTGTTTTGTTTGGCTTTGCTTTTTTTTTTTTCTTTGTTTGTTTTGCTTTGTTTTGCTTGCCGTTTTGCTTTGTTTTGCCGTGCTTTTTTGCTTTGGCTTTGCTTTGTTTTGCTTGCTTTGCGTATATAGTTTGCTCTGCTTTGCTTTGCTTTGTTTTGCTATTCTTTGCTTTGCTTTGGTTTTGGTATGCTTTGCTTGCTTTGTTTTGCTTTGCTTGTTTTTGCTTTTGATTTGCTATGCTTTGCTTTGCTTTGTTTTGCTTTGCTTTGTTTTGGCTCTGCTTTGCTTTGCTTTGTTTTGCTAGCTTGCTTTGCTTGGTTTTGCTATGCTTGCTTTGTTTTGCTTTGCTTTGCTATGCTTGTGCTTTGCTTTGCTTTGTTTTGCTATGCTTTGCTTGCTTTGTCTTTGTTTTGCTATGCTTTGCTTTGTTTTGCTTTGCCTGCTTTTCTTTTCTTTGTTTTGCTATGCTTTGCTTTGCTTTGTTTTGCTATGCTTTGCTTTGCTTGCTTTGCTTTGGCTTTGTTTTGCTTTGCTTTTGCTAGCCTTTGCTTTTGTGCTTTGTTTTGCTTGCTTTGTTTTGCTTTGTTTTGTCTATTCTTTGCTTTTGCTTTCTTTGTTTTGCTATGCTTTGCTTTTGCTTTGGCTTTGTTTTTGCTATTCTTTGCTTTGTTTTGCTTTGCTATGCTTTGCTTTGCTTGCTTTGGTTTTTGCTATGCTTTGCTTTGCTTTTGTTTTGCTATCTTTGCCTTGCTTTGTTTTGCTATGCTTTGCTTTGTCTTTGTTTGGCTTTGCTTGCTATGCTTTGCTTTGCTTGGTTTTGCTATGCTTTGCTTTGCTTGCTTTGTTTTGCTATGCTTTGCTTTGCTTCGCTTTTGTTTTGCTATTCTTTGCTTTGTTTTGCTATGCTTTGCTTTGCTTTGCTTTGTTTTGCTCTGCTTTGCTTTGCTTTGTTTTGCTATGCTTTTGCGTTGCTTTGCTTTGCTTTGCTTTGCTTTGTTTTTGCTTTTCTTGCTATGCTTGCTTTGCTTTGTTTTGCTTTGCTTTGGTTTTGCTTTGTTTTGCTATGCTTTGTCTTTGCTTTGTTTTGCTTTGCTATGCTTTGCTTTGCTTTGCTTTGCTTTGTTTTGCTATGCTTTGCTTTGCTTTGCTTTGCTATGCTTTGCTTTGCTATGCTTTGCTTTGTTTTGCTTTGTTTTGCTATGCTTTGCTTTGTTTTGCTTTGCTTTTTGCTCTGCTTTGCTTTGTTTTGCTTTGCTTTGCTTTGCTATGCTTTGCTTTGCTTGTTTTGCTATGCTTTGCTTGTTTTGCTTTGTTTTGCTATGCTTTGCTTTGCTTTGTTTTGCTTTGTTTTGCTTTTTTGCTTTGCTTTGCTTGTTTTGCTTTGCTTTGCTTTGTTTTGCTTTGCTTTGCTTTGCTTGTTTTGCTTTGCTTTGCTTTGTTTCACTTTTCCAAAAATTGACATGATAAATTCAGTAAATTGTATGCTTGAAAATGTATTGAATGTACAGTAATGGAATTCCATCAAGCTCACCTTATCAACTCTTTCCTGCTTTGTCAAATGATGTACAATGCACAATTTGGTTGCCCTTTTGTCCCCCCTTACCCCCCTTGGAATGATTTATTTTCTTTTTCTGCACATGCGCCAATTTAAAGTGAAAACAAGCAGGGCCCATCTATACTAACATTCTAAATAATATTGCTTGCTCTCCTGAAATAAGTGCCCCACTCCCCCTTTGCCCCTCCTGAAATAAGCTGGTTATTCCACTGCTTTCAGAAGGAAAAGTTTGACATTAAACGTAAAAACCTCTTAATAGTTTAATGCATATCTGGTAAAATCTTGATCCGTTTATGGTTCCAACAAAATAGGTCAATCTTACATCTGTTTTATTATTTGTTTTCCATTTAACTGTCTTTGAAAAGTGCAGCTGCCCAGCTTTTGTATTTTGTAGGTCGGCCATTACACTCTGGATTCATACCTCAATTAGTAAGACATCAGATGTCATAAGGCCCAAATTTATCAAAGCCATTAACAGCAATTCTCTCCAACTTCCAGTCTGGTATTTCAACACGAACAACAGTGAATGAAATGAATATAATATTTACTGACCAAGCACATTATATTTTGTGGATAGAGGAAAGAACTTAAGCATTTTGTTATCATAGTCCAGTCCTACACTCAGCTGGATTATTTATATCAAGTCATGTAACTCTCTGAGCACCACTCTTACGGTCTTTCTGATTGGTAAAATATATGATATATTCATTTGAGTAACCAATTACAATAACCTCTCAATATTTCAGCTCAATCTTCTACAGCCTTACTGCAATTCTTATCATACTGCTGATTGCTCAATAAATGATATAGCTGTCTTCTAACCAATCAGCAGGGAGTGCTCATTCACCAAGAACAAAGTTTTATGACCAATCCATAAATATGAATCTACATGAGCTGTGTAATTGGATAGGCTTTCCATGATGGGTATTCATAACAGTTTGAAATAATTTGAATGGGTTTACTATTGGACAAGTTTGAGAAACTGTCAAGCTTTCATCAGGGGTAGCTCGACTATCATCATGACAAATAAAATAAAATGAAACTTGTCGGCTGGCCACTTGCTTACTGGTGGCTCTGAAAAGAACCATCCAATGAAGACTGTCCCTGTCAATAGAGAACAAGCAGACCTCGCCTATCTGCTAAAATAGAGTTAAGGTGGCTCTGAAAAGAGCCGTTCACTGAAGACTGCGCCTGTCAACTTAGAACAAGCAGACCTCGCCTATCTGCTAAAATAGAGATTTGGTGGCTCTGAAAAGTGCCTTTCACTGAAGACTGTCCCTTGTCAACAGAGAACAAGCAGACCTCGCCTATCTACTAAAATACAGTTAAGGTGGCTCTGAAAAGTGCCTTTCACTGAAGACTGTCCCTTGTCAACAGAGAACAAGCAGACCTCCCCTATCTGCTAAAATAGAGTTAAGGTGGCTCTGAAAAGAGCCGTTCACTGAAGACTGCGCCTGTCAACTTAGAACAAGCAGACCTCGCCTATCTGCTAAAATAGAGATTTGGTGGCTCTGAAAAGAGCCGTTCACTGAAGACTGTCCCTTGTCAACAGAGAACAAGCAGACCTCCCCTATCTACTAAAATAGAGTTATGGTGGCTCTGAAAAGAACCATCCAATGAAGACTGTCCCTGTCAATAGAGAACAAGCAGACCTCCCCTATCTGCTCAAATAGAGTTAAGGTGGCTCTGAAAAGAGCCGTTCATTGAAGGCTGTCCCTGTCAACAGAAAACAAGCTGATGTTGTATGAATTGATCAATATTACACCACTTTATAGACATAAGCAATTTTGTGGTATGTACAGGGTGCAAGTCATTGTAGACATAAGCAATTTTGTGGTGTGTACAGGGTCTAAATCATGTGATTTTTTACTATTTTATTTGCACAACTTTTAAATTTAGACTAAAATGTTAATTCTAGTGCAAATCTTGAAAGTCACAAGATAAATTTCTGGAAAATATTTAGGAAAAATTGAATCAAAAAATAAATGGTGTTGACATGCATAAATTTATATCCTTGAACCTTCAATATAGTGAAAGTGTTACAAGAACATCTATTTGTGAAATATCATTTTATTTGATTTAATTGCATAATGCGTGTTCCATCACTCATCAAACCAAATATACGCTGTCTAAAATTAGCCAAACAAATGTTTTGGCACTTTTCAACTAATCTTGTGGTTTCAATGTCGGATTCTTGTTTTCATCTTTTTCCTGTGGCATCATTTGTCGCATGCAGTGCAACAGCTTCAGCACTGATATTGATGAAGTTGTTTTTATTGATATACAAGGACTGTGTCATCATAAGGACAGGTGAAGAATTTGTGTCAGACATGTTTGGCCATGTGTAGTTGGGAGATACTTGTAACTGTGAATTCATGTGGACAAATGCGGCTGTAAAATGAAGAGTCATGTTCAGTTGTTACTACTTGTTGCACAGCAGACCCGTAACAAGGTGAAATCACTTTTTTGCAACTTATTACAAATCAATTTAATTGCGAGTTACGTGATTTTATGAAGCTACAGGTAACGTCTTTTAGAACACTGATATCTTGATGTTTATGGTCACAGTGAAACAAGGGCATGATTTGTATTAATCCAAAATTAATAAGAAAATTAAATTTGAAATTTCATTAATGCGCAACTTATTCAACGCAAAATGGACTTTAAAATTGCACTACGGCAAAAACCGCTCAGACGTTCAGCACATCAGTGATTATAAATGCATAATTTCAGAAAAAAAAAAAAAACATTTTTCTGTGTTGTAGCAAGTATCATTTTAAGCTTAGAAAAAATCTGAGGCCACCAAAAAAAACCGAATAAGTGTAAATGTGGATTGGAACACAAAAAGCACAAACCACCTTTGTTGAAGAATTAAATTTGTTGAATTCTCATTTCAAAAATTTTGAATAAATTTCCAAAAATATCTAACTTTTTAAAAAAAGGCTTTCAAAATTAATATTTAATGTGGTCCACCAACAAGAAGCAGAAGAAGCGCTTTTTGCTGCGCAAACAGCTCAAAGTGATGAGTGTGAAGTATTATTATTGTGCTGCCATTGGAAATCGTCACAATAATTGTGCGTCACCATTAGTATATTACATAGTGAGTCAGAAGTGACGTCAATGCAGTCAGACAGATGTTTTGCGTGTGCATTCACACGCTTTTATACGAGTGAATGCGTAGCCAGGGCTTTGATCATTATCCCGGCGATTACTTATGCACTGAGACCACTGAACATAACACACTGTTGTCACTGACTCGATGAAGGTAAAAGCACTATACGGTGGAAGCACAGACCAGCTAAAAACTAATGCCCTTATGCAGCAATTAGATTAATATTCCTAATAACAGCTCCCCGGATTTTTGATTAGTCGCAGAGGCAATGAGGATGTATACCCTTGCCCAGCGACACAAAAACATGGACCGCCACGGAGGGGCTCGAACTCACGATTTACAATGGTCTAAGAATCAGAATCCTGCACTTAATCATTATTACCATATTCTCTCAAACAATAGGAAGCATTGAAGACTAGCCGCATGCATGTAGGAAGGTGCTTGGGATTGGTGCTACTCATTAAATTAGGTGGGTGTTTGAGAGCCTTTAATTGCCGGTATCAAAATCTGTTAGGTAAAGGAAGAAACACTTAACATTGATTGTCCCTTAATTTCATCTCATTGAATCCATTTTGCCAATTCAGGTTAGAACCCCATTTATCCTTCCTACTGATCCAACCAAGTCACATATACCTTTCTGAATTTGTCGTCTTGAGATTGAGTAAACTTTCGGCAAATGTCCCGGCTTTAACACCTCGCACAGATTCGACTGGGGTGTGTTTTATGGTGTTGCTTTCACCACCCCTGTTTCGCCATTCAAATCCAAATCAAATAAAGTCTACATACTTAATCGGATCAGAATACGAGCTAAATGATTGAATCTCGGAATTTTGTTATTACCCTTACCATCCTGTCAGGCATATGAATGAATAAAACTCAAAGGAAACTTATTGTTATCTTTTCATCAACGCTCACAAGAAGAGCTTTAAAGCTGTGACAATTTGTAGTATATAGTCAGATAGTGAAGTCTCGTGGGGGACTCGGGCCAAATTGTGTGTTTTTTTTAAATTTTGTAAAGGTGAGCTTTCGTCGTTGTCAGTTGTGATTTTTACTTCTGTTGCAAAAAAAAAAACACCTGAAAAAAAAAAAAAAGAAGGGCAAAAGGAGGTGTGACAACAAGTTGGGTTTTAAAAGAAAAATTATAAAAGTTGGATTTGACCCGCGACTTCTGACGAAGGGGTGTATTTCGCATTTACTACAATATAGCATTATATGGCCTATGCATGACAACTATAGGATATGTGTTTAATGGGACTTGTATAGAAATCCATTTGTCCCTCCGGACTATCTCTCACAACATTCCATGACGGTTGTGTGATGAATTTTCCCCCCCAAATTAAAATATATTTTTACCCAATCACAACTAATTTCTTGAAATGTGTTGTATGTAGTTTTGCTTTCGAGAATCCGACTTGTTTGAAATTCCTCTTCAACTTATACAGGATCATTGTTGAATTAGCGATCTACTTAGAGGGAATCTTGCAAGAAATGTCAAGGGCATGTGAGGGGTAATTGAGAGATATGCGTTTATTTGGTTAAGCTTTTGATTTAGCTCTTGTTTGTGATCCTGTTAAAAAAGGATTTTTAAATGCACTTAATTTGAACAATTTTCAAAATAAGGCTTTCTTACAGAAAGAGGTTAAGGTCAATCAGGAATCATGAAAGTCATTGTTTCATTTCAACCTTTGTGAAGTCCGCCTGGTTCAATTTTCAGATATATTACATTGCATGTGATTCTGTAGAAAGGGTCTCAACACGTCTAGGGCTCATTTTTGGGTCACTTCAGGTCACTGTTAATTATTGATGCCCCTCATTGGGCCAAAGGAAGTATCTTAGCTTCTGTACAGGTTACAATATGTTTCCATTGAGAGTAAATGGGAAGGTTCAAACAACCTGGCTTCAAAGATGAATACGACTGGAAATTTAGGTACACCGTTGTATGTGACTGTCAGTTGCATTGAGTTAATATCCAGACTGCCTGGATGTATATGTTGTTTTTTGGTGGAGCCAATTGGTGCACTCAGTTGCATTCAGTGGAATGTGCACACTTAAAATGAGCGACAATATGTTTTAATCCTTAAAACACCTGGTGCAGTCAGTGGCATCAATGGAATGATACACACTAAATAAAGGACAAACATGCTGCAACCACCCCGGTGCATCGGCTGCAGCAATGGATGTGGCACTTGCCAATGCGGGGGCGGCAACATGCTTAATCCATACAAAAACCTGGTACAGTCAGTAGGGACATTTTTATGTCCCTACAACACCTGGTGTAGGCAGCTGTAGCAATGGAATGTGCATACTACAATTAGGGACAGCATGCTTTAATGCATAACAAATACATAGCAAAAAATTATGATCAACAGGCTGGCTGCTCCAGAGGGATCAAACAACAAACACATGATTGGAGGCACGCCAGTCTTGAAACTAACTCAATATGACTTTAAACACGTTCATCTTACCAGAGGAACAAGAGTTGCCGATGAATCCCACCCTGCGGGCACAAATATGTACTTTAAAATTGGCAAACCTAATTTGATTTTGTGAACTTCAAATTGTGAGTGAGATACATGAGCACTTTACATATCCTCAAAGTCAAATCTTGAATTGCACTGGAAAATCCAGACAACCATCAAGTGTGTTCGACTTTCCCCGACTGTGAGATATTACTAGATGTCCGCTGCTCAGATCTCTGCTCACATCTTGCGTTGCTTCGGAAGATACTACCTGAACTTAAGGTGATCTAGTGCACGTTTACGGTATTAAATATCCCTGACATTGAGGTTGACATAATGTGTGTTTGTGTGAACCCGATGAACTAATTTGTGGCCACCCTTCGTGCAGTTTCATTTCCCCATCTGGAGAGACTTACTTGTCATGCGAAACAGTGGAACTTATGAACACAGGAATGAATAGTCAGATCGATTATGCTTTGAATAAATGTGTTAACTTTCATGAATGGTTTAGCTGTATGATTCGGTGCTGCTTTTATTTAGTTTGGTTGGCTTTTTCGCTGCCTTAGTGCAAATCAGAATACAATAATTGCGATTTGGCCAAATGGCTACATAAACTTGGTGGAGTACTGATTACATTGTTCACCACACAAAACCTAGCATATCATAATTCAGAACAGGTGCATGAGATGAGACTCGAACAGAAACCCATCCTACTCATTACTAATATGCAACTATGCCAGGAAATAGCAGGGAAAACACATCTGTCGACTCCACCACTTTCCCAGCGATTCCCGTTGGAAGCGATTGAATTCTGGAATGGGTTGTTTTGTAACTTCCTTGCAAAATACAAGTAAAAATGCCGTTTAATAATTCTCTCACAAATGTTAGCTTTATCCCCGGATTTAGAACTCCTATAGTATTAGGATCCAGGGACCATCTCATAAAATTCGAATCAGATAAAATGTATATTTGTTCTTTAATATGTGGATTTCAGCTAACCACTTGCAGGTTATGTTAGCCACATCCATGCTAGTAACAAATAGCAGGGATGGGCTGTGGAGGTCGGGGCAGGTCATGCAGGTTCAGGCACATTCCCATATACTCTGAAAGCATATTCATGCAACCAGTGGTAAAATTAGCATTTCAAATTCAAATGACTTCAAGTGTCTCACATTGTCATATCGTTCCACTGCGAATTCCAGGGGGGCCCTTGTATTACCCGAGAGTAGAACACTCAACGGTTGGAATTTATATAAATTCCAAATTTGATTTCCATGAAAGAGCAGATTCCTCTTGCACTCTTGCATTGACATGTGACACACCATTCACAGGGTATTGCATATGATTGTCTTTGCATGGAAAATTTTGAGTTGGTGGGACTTAACCACCTTATAAAATTGATGCTTACTGCATTTGTGAAATATGGGTGTCATAGGATGACTTTTCTGTGGTTTCCCAAGCTAGCCACAATTGAACAAGAAGTGTGGTCATTGTGCAATTTCAAAGTGGACATGGGGCTGTTTTTTGTCCCCGTAGCAGGTTTAAAGGTGATATGTCTTTGCAAATTGGACTTTGTCAGCAGCATCTGTTTCGACACAAACAAGATGCTGTGCTGCCCAGATGATTAGTGCAATTTTGATGACTCTTGAACCAAAGGATTTAGTAGGGGGACATCTGGTGGTGAGATGCAAAAACGGGGGCTGTAGGTCAAAGGTCATCTGTTTCCTGCTTTTAATCCTTCTGTAATATCTGCCCTTAACAAGTTCATTCCTGCTTACCTTGTTAACATTGACCAATTAACTTATACCAACAAAAGAATCCCTGGCTCAAGACTTTGTTGCATTAGGGTGTATGCAGATTGACCCCTAAAGACCCTGTGACCTTTGATCCCAGTTGTATATATCCCTGAACAGTGGTATCTCATTTTTGCACTAAATTGTATTATTTTTTTTATTTTTTTTACAAAAATAAAATGAACATCAGTTGGAACAGTGTATTTTTTACCCTGTTAGAACCTAATGGTTTTGTGATGTCATGTGACTCCTTCAAGTTAGAGCACATCAGTGATGCAAACGGAAAGTCAAAACATTTGAAAATTTGAAGAAATAGCTTGAAAGTGAAGGATAAGTATGTATAATTCACATGTATTTTTTTTATTGTTTTTTTTGTTTGCAAACTGAAAAATGACAGAAAAGGAAGCAAAACCATCCACTTTCAAAGATATGAAACCCCCCATTTCAATTATGTGTGTTAGGTAACTGTTCGTATAGACAGTAATGACTGAAATATCCTATTTTGTCCTGATTAGGTTGCTTTCAGTCTTAGCACTAATTGTAGAGTATGTTAGGATACCTATACCGGTTACAGACATGCACAAAATCTAATTTTGACAATTTTTTCAATTTTATGATTTAGCAAACGCCGATCGTGCCTTTAAATGATGGAAAACCGAACTTAAAGTGACAGGAGGAGATTTTTGAGGATACCAAATTTTTCTCTCAAATTTCCTGGATCGGGGTCGAACCACCAACCGAGAACATTTTGACGGTTGATGAAACAAACAAGTACAAAAGAAAACGCAACATTGTTTAGAAAACTTGGATGCGATCTTAATCGTCCCCATAGAAAACATTGCTTTCAATTTCTTTCGTGCATAACAGAAAAATACTAAATCATCATCTTATGACATAAATAAGAATTTCGCGGTTTCGGCTTTCGCTTTTCGGAGGGGTTTGGGGTTGGTGGGGTTCCTTCCGGAACCTTAGTCGGGAATCTTTGGCGATGGAGGGGGGGGGGGCTTTGTGAATGACAGTTCAATGCAGATCGATTGCGCCGGTAGGAGTGTTGACATGGAAATGAATTATCAACAATCTTTCTTGTTCATCATAGAGTACAGCAACAACCACTATGAGTAACTAATTATGTTAAAAATAATGCCAGTGCAGTGAAAAATTAATCGTTACAAAATTTTGCATACAAAAAAGATGATTTAAAAATACATTATGAATCAACCTTGATCAAATTACATAACTTTATTATCATGAGTATTATTTCAGGTTTAAAAAACAAAGGAAATTGTTGAATGTAGTGGGATTTAAATATTAAGAAGTACAAGAAGTACATAAATTTCTTTTTAAATTCTATATTAAAAACAATAAGAATGGACTAATATGATTGAGGAGAACCCTGAGAGCGAGCGCTCAGATCACTTTTTATTCTGTCATAAATTTTTTTGGGGGCCCCCCATAGAAAATGCCCGCAAAAATTCCCAATTAAATCCTA